>JAOXNQ010000007.1:1788781-1832244 GCA_028571165.1 Hypoxylon perforatum
CGTGCGGCACGCGGCCACGGGTGGCGCGTATCGAGTGCCGTATCCCACCAGCCGCACCGCGCGCTGGCTCAAGCGGCAGCTACCGCTAGCCCCGAACCTGAGCGATGCCGAGTACATCCCCACGCGGCTGATGCAGTTCTTCGACATCCTCGAAAAGCACTTCCCGGCGCACCGGCTCGTAACCTCGGACTTCCACACGCTGCCGGACGCCGTTAAAGGGCTCAACAGCCCCGTCGTGCAGACGCGCTTCCAGCGGCGCATGGTCCCCGTGTCGACGCCGCTCGTGCACCAGGGGTACTTCGACATCCTGTTCCCGACGGACTTCCGCGTGACGGAGGCCGTGTACCGCGCGATTACCGGCAAGCTGACGCGCGTCGTCGGCCACGAGAGCTTCATGCGCAACTGGGCGTACGTCGAGGACACGCGCACGCGCAGCGGCGAGAACCCGCTGCTGAGCTGGTATCGGAATGCTAGTGTCATGGTTACCGTGTAGGACAACTTGTCTGCTTACACGATAAAACTCTAGAAAGTATCTGGGTTCAGGCAGGGTTGCTCCAAGACTCATCGCAGTTCCTGCTCGAGTCTTAGTGCCACCGCGTGTAACCTTCAAGGGGTAACCCGCCACAATGTTGGAAGAATGCTTCATGGAACATGAAAAATAAACTAGTTCCGAAAGGGGTCGCTCTACGTAACCAGGTAGCTGGGTAACTATGTAGGTAGCCACGTCAGGTTGTTTGGAGGGGGTGGTGGTGGATATAAGATGTGACGAATAAATCACTTCGAAGAGAATCGGTTTAAACAGGCACTCAGGGGAAGAGAGGCCGGCTTGTGAAGTGAGCTCCCTTTGCAATGACAACCGTCTGTCTGTATCAGATTCAGTCTATTGTATATATGGTCTATACCTAACAGGCTCAATATGAAATCTAGGTATGTAGGATCACTCGAAAAGGAACAGAGAAAATCAACTTGTTCCGACGAGTTTCCCTAGCCTAGTGAATATGGACAGGGAAATCAGAGATCTCATGTAACTTGACATACGTTAATTACCTAGTCATCCGCTTATTTTGTGACAATTTTAATTCATCGCACGACAACTATCCCATATCCTCAAGTCATCCTCAATTCAGATGCTAGGCAGGTAGTTCATCAACGGAGCCATCGCTGCTCCTCTCATCTACCCTGCCCCGTCTATAGCAGCCGGACTTCTTCAACCCTCCACTGGATCATATGGTTACAATGAATAAATTCTTCGACTTCCAGCTCTTTCGCCGCCGCCGAGATACTCCAAGTATATCCTGCTCCGCTCAGTACTACCCATGGTAGAAAACCGGCTGGATAGCTGGCTCACTGACTGCCTGTCTGTTTGAATCTCATTCGAATCTCACGAGATTGTCTCAGATCTTCAGTTTCTCCGCGAGCCACTTCTCTGCAACCGCGACAGCCTCCTCAATCTTATCCGCGTTTGTGCCCTGGCCCTGCCGCGTGGGCTCCTTGCCGCCCGACTTGCCGCCCACTACTTCGCTGACCGCTCCAGCCCACTTCTCAGCGGTGACGCCCTGTGATGAGAGTCCCTAGTCAACCTATTAGCAATGCTCTTCCAATGTTAATGATTTAAAGGTGAATCATATCAGCTTACCGTTCCAACATAAACACCATGAACGACAGCACCTTCGGCCTTGCTACCGCCGAACAGGTACACTGACCGCTCCTTATCCTTGCTCTTGAAGTGGTTCATAACATCGGCGACAGCCTTAGCATTAGCCGAAATGGGCAGGTGTCCGATGAAGTACTTAGACTCTTTGTTCTCGTCCTTGGAGAAATGGGCGGCGACTGTGTCGAGTGCGGTCTTGCTTTCGGCCTTCTGCCGCTTCTTCTGCTCGTCTACGACCGACTTAACGACCTTTGCGAATCGTGTCTTTAGGTCCTCCTTGCTGAGGGTGGACACGACCAGGTTGTTGAGGTCGACCGTAGCCTGCTTGACTTCGGCCTCCTTCTCGGGGCCGAACGGTAGGGCGTCTAGAGCGGTAATGCGCTTAGAAAATTCTTCAGCCTCACGTTGCACACGGTGCGCAGAGTCTCCTGTATATGCAACGATACGGCGGATACCCTTGGCAATACCGCTTTCTTCGACCACTACCAAATCCTTGATAATACCCGTCTGGTCGACGTGGGTGCCACCACAGAACTCGACACTAACCTTCCGCCACTCGGGGTTCTCGGGTGCCTCGAGCAGCATGTCCACGTCGATACCAACGGAGACCACTCGGACAGGGTTCGGATACGTCTCGCCAAAGACGGCACGGACACCGTTGATCTTCTTTGCCAAGTCGAGTTCCACATCCTTGGAGAAGATCTTGCAGTTTTGGCGAATGTACTCGTTCGACATGTGCTCGATCTTCTTCAATTCGGGAAGAGTGACTGCAGCTTTGTGTGAAAAGTCAAACCGCAGCTTATCTTGGTCGACGAGGGAACCCTTCTGATTGACTTCGTCGCCCAATACCTCCCGTAGAGAGTGGTTGAGAATATGTGTTCCTGTGTGGTTGTTGCGGATGGGCTGTCTCCGCAACTCGTCATATTCGCAGATGACCTCGTCGCCGGCTTTGAGTTCTCCATACTTCAAGAAGCCATTGTGGATGATATATCCGCCAAACTGCTGGACGTCTTGAACTTCAAATTCGGCAACATCATCGATAACAATTCTTCCCGTATCCGCGACCTGTCCACCCTGCTCAGCGTAGAAGTTGGTCTTGTCCAACAGAAGCCCAAAGGGAGTGTTCGGCGCAAGGTCCTTAGTCGACTTAAAGAACTCGGTACCGGTATATATAAGCTGAACCTTGGAAGTCGTGTCGCCCTTCGAAAATTTGGGCTCATCATTGGGAACAGGCACTTGTAGCTGGTCTTTTAGCTCGGCGATCTGGTGAACGTTGAGCTTCGCAAATGTCTGAACAGCCTCCTTGATGGCCTTGCTGGCTTCTCGGGCCTTCTCCCTGGCAATGGAGATCTCGTTCTCGTCAGTTTCGAGGCCGCGCTCTTCGGCCATAAGCTTAGTCAGATCTTCCGGGAAGCCGAAAGTATCGTACAATCTCCACACATCAGCTCCGGACAGCTTCTTCTTCCCGCTGTTGACGGCCTGCGCGGCATATTTCTCGAACTGCTTCTCGCCACGGTCCAAGGTTCTAGCGAAAGCCTCTTCTTCCTCGTCGAGGATTTCCTTAATGTCTTGCTGTTTCTTTATGATCTCCGGGAACTGCTCGCCCATCTGGTCGACCAGGGCAGGTAGGATCTTTGAAAAGAACGAACCAATCTCGGCGTTAAAGTACTTCCTTGCATACCGCGATCCTCGTCGAAGGACGCGACGTACGACGTAACCTCTGCCCTCATTGTTAGGAGCAGCACCATCGCTAATGGCGAAGGTAAGTAGTCGTATGTGGTCAGCAACGACACGGTAGGCGGTGTCGATTCCGTCTACATCATCCTTTCCGTACTTGTCTGTGTAATCTCGTGCTCCTGTGACTTCTTGGATTTTCGCGAATAGGGGACTGAAGATGTCGGTCGCGTAGTTCGAGCTCTTGTTCTGGAGGGCAGATACCAATCGTTCGAAGCCCATTCCGGTGTCAACGTGCTTCGCAGGTAGGGACTTAAGCGAGCCATCCTTCTGACGATCGAACTGGATGAAAACGTTGTTCCAGATCTCGACGACTAAGGGATCGTCTTGGTTGACTAGATGCGCAGCATTTCGACCACCACCGACTTTGTCGTAGTGGATCTCGCTGCAAGGACCGCAAGGCCCCTGGTCACCCATCTCCCAGAAGTTGTCCTTCATGTTGCCCGGCAGGATATGATCTTCCGGGACGCCGACAGACTTCCATAACTCCCTCGCCTCCAAGTCGGGCTCGAGGTTCATGTCGGGGTTGCCTTCGAAGTAGGTAACATATAGTCTCTCAGGGTCAAGCCCATAAACCTTAGTTAGGAGCTCCCAGGACCAATCTACAGCCTCTTTCTTGAAATAGTCGCCGAACGACCAGTTGCCCAACATCTCAAAGAAGGTCTACAGCTTCGGTTAACTTTATGCGACAGCGGAAGGGTAGGCGAGTAGGCATACGTGATGGTAACTATCTTTGCCGACATCGTCGAGGTCCTATGCGACTTTAATCAGCTTGAGCGCGTAGAGTTAGGGGTCAAAGGTGTCTCGTACATTGTGCTTACCACCGGCACGAATACACTATTAAATGAGTCAGCGACTCAGCTCCCAACGAAGCTCTTGTGATCCCGTAGCAGCCGAAAATACCTTTTGAGTGTCGACAGCACGCTTCAGCTTGGACATATCATCCGTGCTGGCAACTGTGCCCAAGAAAATGGGCTTGAACTGGTTCATGCCCGCATTGGTGAAGAGTAAGGTGGGGTCATTGTGCGGGACAACGGAGGATGAGGGCACTGGCAAAAACGAGGGAAATTAGTATTTTTGATAGCTTGGTTGAATAGAGCGATATCGAAATATTGGAATTGATGCATCTTTGAGTATCTTGAGGTGTTGGGTGGTGGTGTTGTGGCTTCGTACCTATAGTGTGACCTCTCTTCTCGAAGAACTCAAGAAATGTCTTACGGACCCCGACGCCGGTCCACTCGGGCTCGGCCATGATGGTGGTGTTTAGGGGTCTTAAAGTTGAAAGTCGGTGTGCGTTTGGGGAAATAAAGGAACGAGGGGTAGAAAAGCGTATGGTGGAATAGCGAGTCGGCCGAAGTAAACGTAGGTTTGCAACCGGTGCAAGAGTGAAAGAGACTGGTGTTTTGTAGAAACTTCTACAAGAGTGACTCAATGCGCCGCCTATAAACGGCGACGGTCCGCCGCATTGGATTTTCATTCGCGTCTTAAACTTCTTCAAATGGGACCCTTTTTCCTCCCGGAACGACCCAACCCGCAAACTTGAGGTATCAGCACCACCAATAATACAAATTTACATCTAATCAAGCGTTTAAAGTCATTGAGTTTATAATTATTGTTGATCTCGTCGGCACTGAAAGGACGCCGTTAAAGCTGTTAGGTACAGAGCTAAGACCGTCAACTACAGACTTGACAAGGCTAATAGCGCATGACTCCTTGGAGAAATCGACCTGCCTTATCGATTAGAATAAGCCATGGACGTCGACATCGGACCAAGCTCACCAGCCATGGGCTTTGCGCATTCCGGGTTTCCACAGGTCTTCCAAACCCCAAGAGTGCAGCTCCCCGCTACCCCTACAGCCGCTACCATTCCAGCGCCTTCCACCGTCCGCCATCTTAGTCGTTATCCCCATCCAAGTTCCAGTTGCAATTCCGATGTCTCGTACTCGAACCACGAAATACCACAGAACCAGCCAAACCTCGATGCGGGAGGAGGTACGCGCAAGATGCGCAAGAGGAAAGCCGAGTCTCAGGAAAACGAGAGGCTATCCAAGAGATTGAGTCTCTTGAATCTTGGTACGTTTTACGTTCTCCCCTCTCTTCACTCCACCACCACCCCGTCTTCCACCATGCGCCAATTTGAAAGAAGCACGTCACTGACATACTGTTTTTCCTTTTCATAGAACAAAATGGACAAAAACTATACGTGCCCGTAGAAAGTCCGCAGCTAAGGCCGACCGAGTCGGCGACGCTAACCCAGATCCCCGAGAACGACGTGATGCAGCTGGACAACTCCAAGCACAAAGTGTACATCTACGACCTAGACGCCGAGCTCTCGAGCGATGAGTCCGACGGCGACTCGCGTCTGGTATTCCTGCCGGATATCGAGAAGCACCTCAGACAGAACCGCATCCCGCCGTCCATACTGGCCAATAACGACGGAGAGCTCGCTGGCATGCAGATGGTGCTATACAGTGAACCTACGTCATTGACGGTGCCCAAGGAGCAAGATAGCGTGAGGAAAGCGATTATCGAGGCGAGGCAGAGGGTGCGAGAAAAGCAGAAGGAGGAGCGTAGTGAACAGACTGCACATCCGTCGAGCGACCCTACGACTTCGTCCGGTAGCGCATCCAGTGCGCCAAATGTGTTGAACGGTTTCGCTGGCTACAATATGATAGTTGAAAGTCCAGATCCTGATGCGATGGAGGTCGATTGATTTGAGGCAGTGGCTATACATCTATATCATACACGATACACGGAGTTTTTGGCTCTTTTTAACATTACAGATACCCAGGCGGGATAAGGCGCAAGCACATTTACGTCATTTTATTTCACCGCGGCGCATACCGGCACACTCATGGCGGCCATCTCTTAGCATACAGTATTAACTATATAGGGTTTACAATGGAATTGTCATTTTCATCATTTCTCTATTCCCGAGAGCCGTGTTCCTTGGTCTACCCCGTGCACTGCTACCGGTAGCCTGTCACTGCATCATCTTACACGCAATCTTCCAATTGGCCCCCTTTCTCGAATTGCTAGAATTAACTAACATAGGCTATCTAGAATCTAGCACCAGCCTGTCCGAAGTCATTTGTCTACCGCCCGAACTCAATTTATCTTGCCGGGGGCGGTCCCGGAGGAGGGGCGTATTCGCCTCGAGCGGGCTCGACGCCGGTCTGCACGGGATCAACCTTAGTGCCGCCCATCGGTGCGCCGTTCGCTCCGTCGTACATGGGCGGTCTGTTGTTCGGGTCGTAGACAGGCGGCGGCATGGCATGCATGCCGTAAGCACCGGGCGGTCCGTAGTTGGCGCCCGGCTGCTGATAGTTGGAATACTGGGCTTGAGGCCAGGCGTACCGGGGGTCGACGCCGGCACGTTCTTGGCGGGAGAGCAGCCACTGAGAAGATAAGTTAGCTAATTGATGCTGTAAAGTTCGGTAGGCGCTAGGAGGAAAGGGAAGAGAATAGAGGGAGGAGAGCATGTACTTACGCCGTTCCATGCTGCCGGCTTCAGCCCTGCTCTGACTCGCTTCTTGGCGTGCATGCGGCCGAAGATCAGGTAGAAGGCGAGCAGAGAGGTGATGCCGAGGAATAGAGACCATTTGACGATGACGCCCGTCTGTAAAGCTATTTGTTAGAAAGACTGCTGTTTAATTGACTCTCTGGGGAAGTTCAATGCGTACCCGAGTATACCAGAACCAGATGAGATGGCCACGGCCATCGTCGACGTATTGACGGCGTATCAGCTTGTCTACCGCCGGGGTCAACGGCGGGATGCGAGTCTTTCCGAACATGTTGACTGGGGTTTTCTGGTTTTTGTTTTCAGGAATTCTGAAAATAAAAATAACGATAGTACCAGGGGAAAAGAAGACGTAAATGAGGTTGAGAAATGAATGAAAACAAAGTGGTTCAAATTAAAGATGCGATGCGCTGCACAGCAACCACTAGCGGCAAAGGTCCAGCCGATTAAAAAAGAAATCCGGTAGGTTGGAAAATAAGATACCGAACGGAAAAGACGAAAAGGTGACAAGAGAGAAAAGAATGCCAAGCTTTTCTTCAACTTGTGACGGGGAGGGATATCAATATTTCAATGAGATTGATGAGTCCAGGTCGATTTATTGCAGCAGCAAAGATTGAACGAGAGAGAGGCAGCCCCCCGATAGAAGTGGCGTTTGTCGCAAACCTGCGGCAGACTTGTTACAACTGGGGTGTTTCAAGAGCGATGGTCTCGGGCGGGTCAGGGCTGGTTGGTTGGGTTCTTCTTGGGCTACACTAAAATCAATATGTACGATACGACAGCTCAGGGGTGATTGGGAGAGAAGGAGACGCGTAGGGATGGAGACAAGGGTCACATCGTCGACCTCGATTACGCACAGCCCAGTCATTCCCTAAAACAGACGTGCCAAGGGGGATCGGATCGCTGCGATCGTCTGTTCCTGGATATACCACGATACATATCAGAAGTTTCTAGACAGGTTTTAATTCCACTGGCACTCAGGCAGTTCATCTTTCGCGGGATATAAAAGTCAGGTGTTGTAACCTGAACAGCTCGCACGTAGGAGACCATACGATATTGGCCCCCATGAGAATAACGGCAACTCGATTTAACGTTCTCGCAACAGGCCATTTCTCCAAACAACTGACAAGGTCTCTGACCAAGAAATCGTCAGATTCATAAATATTGATACTTCATGACAGTATTAGCAGTCAGTTTAAACAACGCAGATCGTGTCGAGGGGTCATGACCTGTCATCAGTTAGTAGCTTTCACCGTTTCGTTGAATTGATTGATATCGATATCAAGTAGCCTCAAGTGAGAGCAGTACAGACAAGGCCAAGAGAATTGGGTCTATTAGAACTCCCGCAAAATTGAACGATTCATCAATCATTAAATAAATGCTATTGAACGTTTAGATGCCGAACATATCAAAGTGGTGTGATTTATGACAACATCAGGTAGTGTAGGTACCCGGATAGAGCCTCGTTGGTTGCCTATTCCACGAAGCCCCCCATCATTTGTGAACCGTCTATAGCCTGACTCCTGAACTGCCCATGACTATTACAGACAGATATGCGCAACCCCATATTCGCGTAGTCGTGACCTATTAGCTTTGTATGACTTTCCGATCGAGGTGGCGATCTGCAGTTCTGTGTTCCCGTTCAATATGCTCTGTGACCGCTGAGCTGGCGGTACCAATTTGAGTCTAAAATATCATCCCAACAGTCTTAATTAACCCAAAACAAATACAAACGTAGGTGGGTGGCATTTCGCGTTTCGCATTCCATGTTACGGTGCTTGGTTGTCGTTAGTGTTGTTAGCCGGTGCTTCTAAAGCCTCTTGCGGTAGCGCAGGCGCGGCATACGCTTCCGCAGCCGCAGCCATATTTCGCCGTCTCTCCTCGCCAGCGTCGACGATCTTTCGAAGTGTCGTCATTCGCTTTTCGAACTTATCTACCAGATTGGTATAGTCGTGTGTTTCTCCTCGCTCACGGTCGTGCTGGCTACTTCCGCCGCCGCTTCCGCTGCCCGAGCCTTGCCGGCTTCCCGCTCCGGAAATCCCGCCTTCCGAGCCTAGGGCATTACTGTCTACCCCTTCAATTCGGAGCATAAGACGATCAGCTCGGCCGTTGCCTTCTCCGCCTTCGTTCCCGTTATTGCTCTCCTCATCGGACTGTGGTATCTGACTTAGTTGAGCATCTAGCACAGCCCACGACGGCGACAGACTCGAAGCCCAAGCAACACTGTATCCTCCGGTAGAATCAGGAGCAAGGTCCAGTATCATGGCTCTATTGTGCGGTAAGATCGGGTCTGCGGCAGATTGGTCGAGTTCGGGGTCGAGATCGGCTAGTGCTTGCGTTAGGATGTCTGGGTCATCGTCGCTGAATATGTAGCGCACATGTGGATGATGAGTTGTACGCGTTGATGTATTATTTACGAGGGTGAATATGGGCGCAAATGGGGGCGGATCGTGATGCTGATCGTGCGAGGCGTCCGCCACCGGCGTTTGGTCCGATGCAGGTTCCGTCATCTTGAGGACTGGCAAGTAAAAGACATCGGGGTTATGTGCACGAAATGAGATAGTACGTTGAGTAGTAGTGCTGGAGAGGAGACTGGCGCATCGTGGCTCCCAAGATCTCCCATGTGTTGGGAATAATGGGATGGGAGAAGAGCCCAGATGGTTTGCTGATGGGTTGAAAGTAACCGTTTGGATGTAGTGATGGACGACTGCAGGTGCAAAGGTGGTGTCATGCAAGCGGCAAGCCAGCGAAGTGGTACCTATCCTAGGAGTATCCACTCCCCAGGAAAGCCTAGAAAGCCTAGGTCTTAGTCCTTAGAAGCCTAGCTCGCCCGACCCTTAGCTGTCATAGCTCTATCTTATCGGCATGTGGGGGAAAAGGGAAGCTTGGCTTGGCGTATCCCGGTACGAAATGCCACATGCACATGCAGGGACGAGCTCTCCGCGGAGTAGCACAGCGAATAGGCAAAAATCGTGTGTTGCAGACTAACGTATCTTTTTCTCTAATTGTCCAAGGGCCATTGAATGCTAAATATTCTATAATTAGTATGTCAAGTAAGGGAATGCTACATATGTGGATAGGTCACTTACCACATATTTATTCATCAACCGGACTCCCTCGGGTGAGTATAATAAAAAAGCAATTAGGTTAGGCACCTAAGTAGGTAGGGTATTGTGTGTATTGCTTCGTTAAAGACCCCGCCCCTCATAAACGCCAAAGGAATCACAACTCGAATATGAGTATCCCACGACTGAGTCTTACTATTATTATTCCTCCACTGCTTCTTGTTGATCGTCAGCCGGTTGTTGGGCTACTCCGGTCTCCCATTCGAACTCTGGATAGACTGTTAGCTGGAAGCCGCTAAACTGAGAAAAAGCTTTTAGGCTTACTTTGTCGACACATGGGGCATTGTCCTTTAGCAGAGTCTTGTTTTATCCATTCCATGATGCAGTGCTTGGGTGGTGTTAGTATTGTAAAAAAGAGAGATGTTGGAGTTGGCTAACCATATGAAAATTATGGCCACATTTGCCTGATACTGAAGAGGAAGTCAGTTGAATATAGTTTAATACAAGAGAATGCAATGATGACTTACGCAAGCTGCAATCATCCCCAGGATACTTGCAGGTCGGGCATGTACCATCGAAATGAACTTGACAGATACCGCATACATCGTCTTCTGGGAGATCCCATCTCCACGTCGCGACGGCATCCCACTGCTTGATCTTGACCTTCATCGTCGTATTTTGCTTTTGCAGAGTGAGTCGGTGAGGGGTTGTTGGAGTTTCGAATTATTAGGGGTACGGATGGGTGCCTTGTATTATCAATCACGTTGCTGGCATAATGTTTGTTGTTTTATTGTATTACAACACCTAACAGTGAGGGTCAGGCGGTGATCAATGATGGGAAATCAAGCAACAAATCGCTATATCCGTAACAATTGATGAGATGAACTACGATATGGGCATCGCACCTGATAGCGGCGGAATGTACTCCACCATCAAAGCGCCTACCTACAGACCCAGGTGGTACTCTCCGCCAAGTGCTACCTTACTACTTGGCTTATCGGTAACACTCGCAATTGGGCTTCAGAGCTCTAGAGATTTTTACGCTTCACTGCTCGACCTCATACGCCACCGCCGTCGCATCCCAACGTCCTCTTAGTACGTCGGTTCCTCAATGCACCACCCACAATTCCCCTCCTATTTTCTATAAAGATTGGTCACCAGACAAAGGAAAACCCATTAATTACAGACATATTACCTACCTTTTCAGGACCCCGCACCCTACATTTCCCCAGACCTACCGACAAATTGGTACCGATTCGTTCATTCGAGCATCACCTTGATTCTATTCAGTTAGTCCCTCGCGATCTTCCCGGGTGAGGTGACGAGCTGGATTGCTCGTTTCTGAGTAAACCGGACCTCACCCGCTCAGAATATCTGCTCTGACGTACCGGCACATCCGGCCACAACAGACTGACTTCAAATTCACCTGCGTGAATAAGCTGCATGAGAGCTTCTCTTCCTCGTCGTCCTCTGCGTCCTCTGCGTCTTCTGCTAGGTTGAGCGGTCTAGTCATGGCTACCTTCACGATACTTCGCTCCACGAGAGCTTTCCTCCCTCGACAATCCTGTCAACCCTTCCAAAAATACCAGATCAGCTCTATAGAGCCGCGCCGACACCTCTCCTCATACCTCGTCACACCGGCAGAGCTAGCGAAAGCTCTGAAGAAGAGTCCTCCCTCTCCCATCAGCCCCGAACCCCGAGTCATACCTCTGTGTGCTGCCTGGTTTCTGCCCAATGACGAACGCAAAGGCATCGAGGTGTACCGCGAGAAGCGAATTCCCAAAGCTCGCTTCTTTGACCTAGATAAGGTTATTGACAAGCACAGCCCTTATCCCCATATGCTTCCGAGCGCTAAGACATTCGCCGAAGCAATGAGCTCTCTTGGTATCCGAAAGGAAGATACGGTAGTTGTGTATGATTCGAAAGAACTGGGCATATTCAGTGCGCCCCGAGTGGGATGGACTCTCAAGGTGTTTGGTCACCCCAAGGTTCATGTCCTAAACAACTTCAAGTTGTGGGTCGAGGAGGGTTATCCTACCGAGTCGGGCGAACTCTACAATGTGGAGTGCAACCCCTACCCCATCCCGAAGCTTGACGAAGCCAAGGTCGCAAGCTTTGAACAGGTACGAGAGGTTTCTCTGGATTACAACAAGGAAGGCGCCGAAGGTATTCAGATCCTCGACGCAAGACCGAATGGCAGATTCACTGGCAAAGACCCCGAACCCAGAGAGGGACTATCTTCCGGTCACATGCCGGGTTCTATCAACATCCCTTTTAGTACCGTCCTCGACCCTCAGACGAAGGCTTTCCTACCTAAGGATCAACTGAAGAAGTTATTCGAGGAGAAGAAAGTAGATCCGTCAAAACCTATTATCTCGACTTGTGGCACCGGAGTGACGGCGGTTGTGATCGACACTGCTCTCGAGGAGGCAGGTTATGGCTCTCCGGAAACACGGAGAGTCTACGATGGCAGTTGGACGTAAGTGAAAATATCAAAAATCAATCGATTATATTTCTTCAAGATGATGAACTAACCAGTGAACAGTGAGTGGGCGCAGACAGTCAAACCCTCGGACTCTCTAATCCGCAAGGATGAGTAAGCTGATATGAGGCTGCAGCTAGAGAATGATGATTAGATACCCTCCTCCCCTAAGAATTCGTTGTGTTTTATATTGATTTATGCTGCACAACTCCTGCGTTCTTCTACTATTTTGCATTGTTTGCATCGAGCATGAACCACATCACACTTCTTTCACTCCACCTATTGTCGTTATTGGAACAGTCAAGTTAAGCTAGGGATAGTTTCGGCTACCAAAATTCGGAGAGACGTTGTAAATACTGCCTAGACCTTTTTAAAGTGCAACCGCGAGGTGTTCACGGCAATCATAATTTGGCCTTGGTTTTGGGCCTTGCATTGGTGCATGCGTTAGACGATGAAATTAAAAAGCATATATCATTTTTACCCACGACATATTCATTAATATGCCATGCTCTCTGCTATAGGTACTGTACCTACCTCTGTTGCTAACGACTTTTTCTAAGTCCATTTCTGTGGCGTCTCTGAATTTTCCAAGTCGACGTAAATGCAACTGAAATCTCAACCTGTAGCTAATAATTATTTTTACAGTTATAAGTAACAATGCTTATTACCACCTAAGAATTCTGGTAAAGCTAAGGCGATCCCAAGTGAGTCTTTCGTAAGTTGGAGTTGACGATTCAAAAAGCGACCCATATTTCCCCTAGCTGGAGATACTTCGGTACTTGTAGTTTTTAGTAAAGCTGCCAAGACACACGGACCACCTCGGCTGGGGTCCATTTTCCCACAAACCCAAAAGTAAATTCCAAAATTGTAGGGCCCCTCCACCACCAAAATTCGTAAATTTCGAACTTTGGTCAACTCCAACACCGCAACCTCAATTCGGGAGATTCGCACTGCGCAAACGACACTAACGACCTAACAACAGTCAACACTCTCCCGAACAATTCAATATGGCTGACCGAGGTGGTGCAGCTCCTGCCGCCGGTGCTGGCGGTGCTCGTGGTGGTTTCGGTTCAAGAGGTGACCGAGGTGGTGATCGCGGCCGTGGTCGTGGCAGAGGCCGTGGACGTCGTGGCGGCAACAAGGACAGCGAGAAGGAATGGATGCCCGTCACCAAGCTGGGCCGTCTCGTGAAGGCTGGCAAGATCAAGAGCATGGAGGAGATCTACCTACACTCTCTTCCTATTAAGGAGTACCAGATTGTCGACTTCTTCCTGCCCAAGCTCAAGGACGAGGTCATGAAGGTACGATTAATCCTAGAAAATACGCGCGACCTGCATGAATATTCAATTCGGAGAAATTATGCAAACCTAAGGCCATGCGAATCAAGCCGCTAACGTCTTATCTCAAATACAGATCAAGCCCGTCCAGAAGCAGACCCGTGCCGGTCAGCGAACCCGATTCAAGGCCATTGTCATCATTGGTGACTCCGAGGGCCACGTCGGTCTCGGTATCAAGACTTCCAAGGAAGTTGCCACTGCCATCCGCGCCGCTATCATCATCGCTAAGCTTAGCGTTATCCCCGTCCGTCGTGGTTACTGGGGTACCAACCTTGGTCTGCCTCACTCTCTGCCCGTCAAGGAGAGCGGAAAGTGCGGTTCCGTCACCGTCAGAGTATGTCGAATATGTCAATGAAAACCATAACAATTCATTCAATGCTAATCAGCCTTGCAGCTTATCCCTGCCCCCCGTGGTACCCAGATCGTCGCATCTCCCGCCGTCAAGCGTCTCCTACAACTCGCCGGTATCGAGGATGCCTACACCTCCTCTTCCGGTTCGACCAAGACCCTCGAGAACACCCTGAAGGCTACCTTCGCCGCTATCTCCAACACATACGGATTCCTGACGCCCAACCTGTGGTCTGAGACGAAGTTGATCCGAAGCCCGTTGGAGGAGTACGCAGACACTCTCCGAGAAGGAAAGCGATACTAGATGTGGGATTTAGGCATTCGGCGTAGATTCGGTTTTTGCTTTCTAATGCATAGGTGCCAGGCAGGCAGATATCAGGCTGAGGCAGCAAAAATGACAATTCTGTTCTGAACAAGTAACTTTCCGCTTTCAATATTGTGCAACTCGTGAAATACTGACTCGATAATGAAATCGGTCTAATGAACAAGTATTCGAGCAGAAATACTCCTCTGTAGTCTTGCTCTACTTCGAGACGAATCAGTTTCCTTACCATATATCACACAGATTATGCTCTACTCGATCATGATAAACTGGTTCCAGGATCAAACTCCCCAATAAGCCGCAGGAAATGACATCTCAGGTGGTCAGAATAGCTGCTTCCACATGCTTACGGAGTCTAGATACCTCTTACCTTATCATAGTATAGTTGTGTAGAGGAAAAGAGAAGTAGCGATTGGTGAGCAAGGATGTCAGTCACATCGAACTTGGAATTTGAAATTATTTCCTGCCCTTCTTCCTGTTCATTCTCATCGCGGTTTTTGGCTTCAAGTTACTCCAACCACGCTCGTTTTGGTGTTTTGGTCTTTACATTTTGGTCCGATTTTGGGAGTCTTTCCTCTATTCACGATTAAAACCTCCCTTTTTGAACCATATTGTTGTTGTTCGCCTTCAATCTTGAGCTACTGGATTTTGGTCTGAAGCAGCGTATACGCCAATAATGGTCGGTTGTTCTCCTTCCCCGAACTTGGCGAGGATCCTTTTCTTCACCACCATCTTTATCTTCGGTCTTCTCATTGCCGTCTCGGTCTGGAATTGCATCCTGTACTACACGCCTGACGACAGCAGTACATCAGCTGAAACAAGTACGTTGGTTGAGCAGCCGCTTCCTCAAGATGGTGGATCACAAAGTCAATATGCGGAGCGTGGTCTCCGTCCAACCCCTTTCTCGAATCTCGTGCCAGCTGCAGCTACACCGATGAAGTTAGACGTTACAGTCAACTGGAACAGCACAAGACCTGGCATTGACTCGTCCAGTACCGAACAGTCCGAGACTTTATCCTGGTCAAAAAATCAACCGACTTCGCCTGTTACTGTACAGCCCGCACCGACCAGCTCCGAAATTCATGTCCTGTCGGAAAAGCTAGAGAGCTTTCTCGGCGGAGTTGTTCCTCTGGCTGCTTCCAGCATCGTTGACGAAGCAACATCTCAAGCCCAAGTCCTGGCAGCTTCGGCCCAAGCTATCGCCACTGATATTGCGTCGCTAGCCGATGAGGTTAAAGCCAGCAAGCTACAAGCTCCCGATGCACTGAAATCTGCAGAGGACCTGCTAGAAAGTCTGGACGCGGCGGTTGGCACTATCGCCAAAGACATCATTCCTACATCTGGTCTCCCTGCGCCGGTAGTGGATGAGTTGTTTCAAGCCGTAAGCAGTGGTCTCGGTAATATCGTGAACGCACCTAATGGACCAGTCTCTCTGGTTGGCGATCTCATCAAGGACAATATATGTACGATCACGATCATCGTTGATGACATACCCTCCACTGTTGCCGGTCTCTGTGGTGACACGACTTCGGCTGTAGCTGGAGGTGCTTCTGCTTCTACTACGGATTCGCCCATGTCTAACGTCCCAGCTTCTTCAACGACAGAAGCGTCTCTAAGCCTGGCTGCGGCAACTCTCACATCGGGGGCTACAGTGCTAACGTCCCCTACGATAGCCGCTTCTATTAGCTTGAGCTTTTCTCTATCTATCACTTCGCCTGAATCCGCCTTACAAACTCCTGTACCTACACCACAAAATTCAATAGGCAGTTCGGGCGGTGAAACAGGTAGCCAAGTGTCCGCCTCAAATGAAGTGACATCGCCAGCCGGGATGAGTGGCAATACCCTTTCGAATATCCAATCGAGCAGTACTCCCTCAGTCATACCAGCTTCAATAGAACCAGGCTTTAATAGTAATAGCGAGTCAGGAGCTGGCACATCCGATAGTGCGGGCTCGAAATCAGCAGCAGGCGAACCTAACACTACTGCGGCCCCTAGCTCGTCATTTACAGCTTCTGCACATTCAGGGAGAGAAAAGTCTTCCATAGTGACTACCACCGGTAGTAAGTCAGATGCAAGCGTTCATTGGACCCAAGACAAAGTTTTCTAATGTTCGGTAGCTGACGAGATTGTTACCGTGAGGGAAAGCATCACTGTTACCGAGGATTGTGCATTGCCACCGATTCGGACCATCTTCCTGTAAGTTTTTACCTCACGACCAGACTCTAAACTTGACGATTAAACTGACATTCGTGTAGAGTTGGACCACATTCTACTCATACTGTTTACGAATACAACCAATGTCCAACACCTCCGCCATGTCCTGACTGTGCTTCTCCTACTTGCCATTGCCCCGAGGCCGGTGGCGTCCCTCCTGCTACGACCCTACCAGGGGGTAGCAGCGCTCAAGGGCCATGCCCTGGAGCTGGTTATACCTGCGACGACTGTCTAGATGGATGGTTTTGTCCACCTCCGCAGACCCCGGCGCAGTCTGCTCCTTGCGGCTTTGGCTGGCCATGTGTTCACTGTGACGGAGGGTGGTTCTGCGTTCCCCGTCCAACATTGGGTCCAGACACCTGCTCAGAATCAAGCGGACCAACTGCCAATGGCGCTGGCACTATCACTTCTACATCCACATCCACAGTTACGTTTACGGCGCAGCCAACAGGGCCAAGTCCGAACCAGCCGCACCCCAGGATCCCCAACAGTGCCTCAGGATAGGGTTACTGCGGCTGTTGGGCTGATCAGCCGGGACAGCGAGCACTCGATATGGAACCGCACCACCATATAGGCCCGCTTACGAATGCAGACTGCGTCCAGCACTGCATTGGTCGCGGATTTCTCATGGCGGGCACCGAGAACGGGAACGAGTGCTACTGCGGAAACTTTCTCAACGGCACGCAGAAACTCGACGATTCCGCATGCTCGATGCCGTGCTCCGGCGAACCCAGGCAGGCCTGTGGCGGCCCCAATGCTCTCTGCTGCTACAGTCCCGACGGCGAGGCGCATGGTTGGGCCAGTGTTGGGCCGCAGCCTTTGCCCGTGACTGTTGAGCCGCCGCAGGTCATTTCGATGGTGATCGGTGGCGTTGCGGAGTCGATAGTTACTGTGCCGGCAATCGTGTTTCCTCCGCAGGGTGTGGATGGAGGACAGTTGGTCAGTCAATATGGGCAGAGGACGCAGCAGTCACAGGGTCAGATGCCGAGCGGCATGGATGCGAACTCTGCACTTGGTGGCAATGGAGGGCCGGCAGCGGGATCACCTACTGGTGGTAATGGCAATCCAACAGGGCTTCCTGGTGGAAATCCTAACTCGCCGAGCGGAACCGGCGGTGGAAACCCAGGAACAAATCCAAACCCAGCTTCAAACGGCAATGGCAATGTGACTCCTGGCCAAAGCAATGGTCCCAGTTCGGCTTCAGGCGGTGGAGCGGGTGCTGGTCCAACTCCCACACCAGGTAATGGAGGAGGAAACAATCCAGGTTCTGGTAGTAACGGGGGTGGTATGAATCCCACGGAGTCCGGAGAAAATTCTACTCCGGCATCTAATGGAGATGGTGGCGCTCCAACCGGCCAAGGAGGCAGTCCTGGTTCCACTACAGCAGGTGGAAATGGTGGCGCTGGCCCTGTGACGCCTGGGGGTGGTTCTAACGCACCGGTATCCTCTTCTGCTAGCTGCAGTAACGAAGGGTCTCCTACTGGACCAGGTGGCCAGACTCAGGGGGCGACGCCAGTTCCTGGAGGTGAGGCTGGAGGCTCAACGGGTAACGGTAGTGGTCAGACTCCGCCTCTATCAGGGCAGGGTCAGGGGACTGCAACACCCAATCCCAATGGTAATCCATCCGGTAATAGTGGTAGCCCAGGTCAAACGTCACCTAGCCAAGGTCATGGCACCGTTGCTCCTAATCCGACTGGCAATCCGCCTCAGATGCCTTCGGGTGGTGGTCAAGGGACCGCAGCTCCCAACCCTAATTCTGTCGGTAACGGGGGTAATCCAAGTCAGCCCATCTCCCCAGGACAAGGCCAAGGAACTGAAGCACCAAGCCCTGCCGGTAATACACCTGGCAATGGTGGCAATCCAAACCAAACGCCTACGGGACAAGGGCAAGGTACCGCAGGATCTAACCCAACTGGCAATGCATCGGGAAATGGAGGCGGCTCAGGCCAAACATTTCCCAGCCAAGGTCAGGGCACCCAGGGCCCTAATCCGACCAACAATGGTGGTATTCCAAGCACGTGTACGCCTGGTTCGACCGACCCGGTCTGTACTGAATCAAATGGTGGAAATCCAGGTTCAAACTTACCCGGTCAAAGCCAGGGGCCAGGCTCACCTTCGAACGGAGGGACCATAGCACCCAATCCAGCATGCCCATTTGGCTTCAACGGCCCAGCTTGTACAAGCATAGCGGGTAATGCAGGCTCGTCAACTCGTACGTCAGGTCAGGGAGTTCATTCAGGTTTGAGTGGGGGAACAGCGAACCCTTCCACCGGAGATACAGACTCAACAGCGCCGGGTGCCTCCCAAGCAAGCAATCCACCAGGCGGCAACGGTGGTGCAGGTTCCAATCCATCCGCTACTGGGATTCCAAGCCCGTTATCATCGGAGAATGCCAATTCCGGTCAAGGTCAACACTCTATGACGCCAAATCCCAATGGCAGCACCTGTACAGCGGGCTCAGCAGATCCGGCTTGTACGGCGCCGAGCAATGGAGGTCCAGAAGGTGGCGCTTCTGGACAGAGTTCGCCAACTGCGTCGAAACCGAGTAACGGCGGCGCTACCTGTACGCCAGGATCGACAGATGCCGCTTGTACCTCGCCCGATAACGGGAGTGGCCCTACTCCGGGACAAAACCAACCGACTGCATCCAGTCCAAACGGTGGCTCTTCTGGCGGCGGCTCGTGTACACCAGGATCTACTGATCCGAAATGCACTTCACCCAGTAGTGGGGGAAGCAATGGGCCTAATCCCCAAAGCCAAGGCACACAGGCCGGACCTGGTGAGAGTAACGGAAATAGAAGCCCGTCAACACCGAGTCCCAGTCCAACTACCATCCCCTCGGGTGATGGTGGCCAAGGCCCGGGAGCGCTCTCAGTCCCGAACGGTGGAACCGAAGACGGTACTCCAACTATCCCAGGCTCAAATCCAACATTAAATCCGGGCGTGACCAACGGAGGAAACATGCCGACATCATGGGATCCTAACGCAGGCGGTGTGGGATCAAATGCGGCGAGCGCAAATCCACAGACTCCTAGCTATACGTTTCCTCCCGGAGCGGTCCCTTACGGTTCCCCTCCTTCCATGACTACGGTGTTGCGCGATGACGCTAGTAGTCAGGGAGAGCCCTCTGATGCATTGGACCTAGAGTTCGAGAAGCTACCTAATACTACCGCTAGCACGTCGATTATGACCGACTTTCGATGGCAACGAATTCGCCCGGTGGCGATCTGGTGAGCTGACACCAATACGAAGACCTGTGATATTTTAACGAAATAAAGAAAAAAAAGGAAGAAAAACAAACGAACAAGAGAAGTCACTTATAAGAGCTTAAATTTTTGGGAGTGAGAAAAAGGTTACTAGACTATTTACGAAAGAGTAAGGCTCACTCGTTTCTTGGGACAAGAACTTTTTGGCGGATCGCGATTTCATCTTCAGGGGTCGGCAGGGCTGTTAACTGGCGCATGAAGTTATGTAGATGTTTTTGGAAGCTACCTAGTATTGGGAGCTAATGATTGGGAAACATTTATCCCTAACCAAAGTGTTCTTGGTGATTACCCTTGCTGGTCCTTGTGTTGACATGTGGTTGGTTTTCCTACTTCATATTTTTTTCGGCGTCATATATCTTTTCCCTTCACTCTCGTCCCTTGTACATGCTGGAAATGAAACGTGTAAAGACAATACAACTACCTGGGTAGGTTATAGGGAGCGAAAAAAAAAATGAAGAGGCCGGATCCCTTTTAAGGGGTAGTCAGGGAGTCCTAATGGAGGCTCCCTTGGTGTCATTGCAAGTTGAGTTTCACTAATTATGAAGGGATATTTGGGAATGACCTAGAGAATACAGTATGTGAACAGCCGTCTAATAGTCTAATAGAGTGGTACGGCTCTATCTATTGACGAGGACTGTCTCGGATTAGAATTCGTTTACAAGATCATGTATCTCACACTTTAAACGACACTCAGGTTAATTGTATCGCGAGCGCTTCCTCGGCCACGTATCCCCGTGCCGCTTCTCCTTCTCCTTCTCCGCGTCGCGTATAATGTACTCCGCGAGGATCCCCGGACTTATTGCTAATGGGCGCAGCGCATCCTCTAATTCCTTCATCGTCACGCCCTGATGATTCATGTTGCTGGCGATGACGGCGCGCAGCTTCGTCGAGCTCAGGTCCGGCGGGAGCCGGTCGGCCGCGTCGCTGGTGACGAGGCGCAGCGCGAAGGGCGACTTGGTGCACTGCCAGACTCGCCTTGTGTTTCTGCTGTTCTTGTCGGTCTGCTTTACTGCTGGTTCGATCGCCGGCTTTGTTGCTGGTTTCGCTGCTGGTTTCGCTGCTGTCTTCTTCTGCACAGCCATCTTCGCCGCTATCTTCGCATTCAGTTCCTGGCGTTTTTGGTCCATCAAGTCTCGGTATGGTTTCGAATCAACAGATTGGTCGCTTGATTCTCCATCGTCTATGGTGTATAAATCAGTAGTCAGTCCGAGTAGCTATAGATACCCTAATACAAAGCATCCAACCGTGCTAGTTTTCCAAGAGCAGTTCGTTCCAACATACCTGTCCCATCTTCCACCGGTGCGGCAAACTTCACCACCTTTACTACCTTTACCTCCTGCACCAACTTCCAGGGCCCGTGCCTGTTCAGCTGCTTCGGCGTATTGCCGTCCCTGCTCGTGCCACTGCCGCTATCGTAGAAGTCTAGGGGCCGGCTCACGTCCGTCGTCAGGGTCAGCTGGCAGCCCCAGATGCCGTGCTGTACGTGCTTGACGCCCGCCTTGTCGCCGCCCGCCACTATAACAACAGGAGTCAGTAATCGCTTGTTCAGAAAGGGGATCGACTCATTTCATGCATGTCTCGGGAGTTACTACTCCCTCCCTTGCGAGCAGAAACGATACCAGAAAAGTGGAGAAATGAATTTGGGATGTTCACATACGCCGCACAAACTCAACATCCAACCCATCGGCCTCGAACAGCATATCCAGGTTATCGACGATGCGCGGCCAGTCGTTTTCCCGTAGCACCCATGTCCAGTCGACCGCACCATCACCACCTCCCGTCATGAGCTCCTCGTTCCACAGACGCTCGCGCTGGGCCTCGGTCAGCAGGACAGTCGTGTTGCACCCCAGCTTCCCTTTGACAAAATGGTCGCTAGCAACTAACACGACGGCGCCGACGACGTTCAGGTCGGCGCCGGCGTGCCGGTACGCGTGCGTCAGGTGCGCGAGGTGGCCGCGGTGCGGCGGGTTGAAGCACCCGTTGTAGAGGAGGATGTGGTTCTTGCCGTTTCTGCTCAGGGTTGGTTTGAAGCGGCGGTGCTTCTGGGCCGGAAGGTGTTTTCGTAGGTGGTGCTTTTGCTGGTGCGGCTGGCGGTGGCGGTCCAGATGTATCGGTCGAGGAGCCGGGGTTCGTCGTTATCGTCATTGTAAACTCCTGCGGGTTTAGAATCCTGCCACAGAGCGGAGGAGGTTGACGGGTCGGGAATACTGTTGTCTGTCATTTCACTCTGCGGTGGGTTTGATAGTAGATAGGGTAGAATAAGAATGGTGATAATAGTAGCGGCAATCGAGACTCATGGGATGTGGCTATCTGTCCAATCCCTAGGTTATCCATCCTAGGGGTTCGTGAATTTATAACATGAAGATGTAATTATGCTGCCTGTCTAGGCAGCAGAGATAAGGCATCGGGTTCGAAGGAGACAGAGTTGTCTGTCTTGATCCACGACCATCTACTACAGTATGGCAGTTGCTCCTATTCGCATCATATTCTCAAACCACAAGGTGGTCTCACATTTCGCTCTCGTAGGCCCTGAAATAAAGGGCGACTTGTCAATCAAACGGACTCTTGACCGCATCTTTTTGGAATATCCATTGAGTACCATAGTCCTCTTCGACATTGCGAAGGAAATAGAATGATATACGCATTCTACTATTCCATACTACAGGATAGGAGAGCCGTGGTCGTGATTGCATGTCCATACAGTGGAAAGCCCCGTCCAAAGAGTTCTATTGTCTCTCTATGGTAGTCTAACCTGGGCTGAACATAGATAGAAGGCAAGCTAGATAGGCTACTATCTGCGCTTAGGCGACCAGACCGCAAGAGACCCCATTGCTTATTATATTGAAAGCTGCATCGTGATGTTGCAAATCGCAATCTACGCTGGTGCCTCACTGTGGAACAAAACGGAACGCCTGCATTAGCTTGATGCCGGCGACGGAAATAGGCTGTGGATTCCTCCCCCTACGTAAGAATGCAGGGTGGATAGCAAAAACTAGTGGAGTCGATTCAAGTTGACAGATTGGCCTGTCGTCCAAGGGTCATCTCGCATTTCGAGCACTACCGCTCATGCTAATCTGAAGAAAATAGGGGCACCGATGGGGTTCCGACGTCTAGCCAAGAAGCAAATCACAAGAACCACACAACACGAGATTTTGCAGAGATTTTTACTCTTTTCGATTTTTATTTACGGGTGCGGCAGACATACCCATCATCGATGAGGACGAAAGACCATCCAAGGTATCATCTTAATGCCTGATCCGCGGCAAATATCCTCCACAAGAATTAATGTTCTCCCATCTGCGGGAGCCGATCAGTGTATCGTTTCGTAGCGTGTTGTGTTGCTTTCACAATTCCTCGACCGCGCGAGGTGAGAGTCATAACCTCTCAGCATTCCGAAAGCAATTGGCCGAATAAACTCGCCCATAAAACGTCCCATTTTCCATGTTCCTCCACCAAATTTCTCAAATTGCCAGTCTTGTCTTGGTCCCTCGCCCGTTTTATGTATTGTTCTCTTCCCCGTTCTGTAGCTCTCATGCTACAATCTGGGCGCCCTTCTTGTCTCGTCGGATCGATAATGTAAAAAAACGCCCGAACTCGGAAAGAAGAAATCAGTTTTTTTTGGTCGACAATTCGTTCACTTTGGTGATTGATGCAAACGGTACGCTCAATGGGTATGATTGAGAAAGCGAAAATAAAAGCAAATAAAGCAAAGAAATCAAACAAGTCGCTGATAATGCCATGGAGATGAGCCTAAACCGTCAATTATGCAACAATCTTTTTTTTCTTCCAATGATACACATCCATGCGAAAGTCTCGAAACTAGTTGTGTTGTTCATGTGATAGAATTGATGGGGTGAGTCTATTTCGGGTTTGTAGAAGTGTCGTGGTCTGTATGTGGTGATCGTTATGAGACCATCTGACTGTTGTACTCGTCATATGAGTAGGCCGAGTACTGCTGAGCTTGTTGCTGCGCATATCCGGCCATAGGAGGTTGTGGTGAAGGGGTGACGGGACGTCGCGACGGATCGTACTTGTTCATCGGATCCGCTGCGCCACCAAAGTTGACTCCATCGGGCGTGATAGGAGGTGTGAGGTATCCATCCGCGACACCCATGGCAGCACCGTGACCCTTCTGCGGGGTGCTGTAGATGTTGGAGTGCTGCGACATGGCAGGTTCTGCGGGAGGCGAAGGCGGTGCCTGTGCTCGTCGGGCAATGGCTGCTTGGTGAGCCAGGAAGTCGGCAAGACGGCCGGAGACGCGAGACAAGTGTTGCGATGAGTATTTTCTAGACAACGTAACCGATGGCTGGTGTAAGTGCTGAGATAGAGCCAGTACCGTGAGGTTCTCGGGGTGATCCCATTCTCCATCGTTGATCTCCGGTCGGCCTAGGATCGCACGTGCAAGGGCAAGCGAGGCACGTGCCATAATCGACGGCTTGGTGGAAACGAAGTCTCGGTGGTACAACGCAATCTCGCAGAGGTAAGCAGCCATATGCTCAACTTCTCGGTCGTCACACTCCTCGGCGACAATTATCTGAGTGAAGAAGTCGACGGTAGGGTGTCCGATGTTCCATTCGAGGGTGTTGAGGACGTGCATTTCCATCTGAGTGAACATGCCCGAATCGTATAATCCGCAGCACATGTTGTTGAGCTCGTTGATCTGAGGTACCCGATCCTTCTTATCACCATACTTGGCAGCGATGAGGAGAGCCGCACACCCGACCAGCTGGTAGTGTTGCTTATACACTACCCGCTTTGAACAGTAGCGGTCCAACAAGTTCACCGTTAGGAAGAGCGTCTCAGGCAGGAGTGCGAAGGCGGCATGAGCCTCGATTAAGAAGT
Organism: Hypoxylon perforatum; assembly: GCA_028571165.1. Taxonomy (NCBI): domain Eukaryota; kingdom Fungi; phylum Ascomycota; class Sordariomycetes; order Xylariales; family Hypoxylaceae; genus Hypoxylon; species Hypoxylon perforatum. The sequence goes on from JAOXNQ010000007.1 coordinate 1,813,560, forward strand.
CGATGAGATAAGGTCTCATGAACCATTGAATCTCACGTTGCATATCAATTAGATTAGCGTCCGGCAACGTCTCGTCCTATTAGATTGTCAGTTATAGTTCCCCTAGAGCATCTGTCCCTCTAATTCTTGTTTGTCGCGAAACCGAGGGGACAGGCAATTTAGGGATTACCCACCTCCATGTGCCTCATATGCTGCATGATGTCCTCAAGGTATTCGTCGCCGGCCAGACGGGATAGTTCATTGGCTATCATCTCTTGCCTATTACGAGCCAACAGTCTTGCCGCGTCCTTCATGTTAATGCGAGGTTGTCGAGGCTCATCGGATTCGACGAAGAAGCCGCAGTCTGAGTTTGAGTACGCCATGATGGGTGGTTTGAGAGGCGGTGGTTTAGTTGAGTACTGTATCACAGATGATTCGGACTAGGATGTGTTCTTCAAAAGAGTGACGGTTAGGTTCTCCAGGAATCTTGATGCTGTGAGTGAGTGTATTAGGGTGAAGTCGTCGCAGGTAGAAATCGAAAGAGTGTATTATTCCGGCTGGACGGTCGACACAAAAATTACGATATTAAAGAGCGTGGTGAACTGTAATTCAGTCTAAAAAAAAGAGGAAAAAAAATTAAGGAATGACTGTTGGCCGAATGGCTACGGAAAGACGGTGAAATTTTGAGGTAGAAGAGGGCCGGAGAGGCGGCTGTTTAAAAACGACGTCGAGTGAATGGCTCTGGAGTGGAAATAGTATTAGCGTCAGGAACCAGGAACCCAATTGAGACCAGGAGAGACATCATGGACCAAAGCCAGGCCAGACGGATCAAGGCGAACTCAGGGCACGGCCATTCTGGAACCACACGATCAGGGGCACAATATCAGGGCGTTCTGATTCGACCGAGGATCTGTGGGGAACGATGCCTGGCACGCGGCGAGAGACGTCTGGCAGGCAATTGATTCTCGATGGAGTATTTAATGCAGCATACGTGCATACGAAATGACGTTGATCTGTGTTATAATTTTGCTGAAGAAGGGTCTCCCTTACCGCCACGATTAATCACAGGAAATTAGGTGATTCCTGGGCCAAGGTTGGTGGGAACAGCGAGTTAACGAGTCCCACGAAGGCAAGCGTCTCTGCTCGGCGGCTGAAGCGTGCGGCGAGTGTTCGAGTACACCGTTGGAACACTTTAGGTGGACCGTCGGTATGTACCTGCATAGGGAGGACCCAGAATCAGAATCTCAATTTTTTTTCTGCCTTCGCAAACTATACAGCCTTCCCTCTCAACATACCTGTAACACCTGCACGCTTCGAGTGGATTATAGTCGAGCGGCTGGGTTCATGTAGGGCTCGTTGGTGAGATCCTCGAATCGGTAGTAGACTCGTTGTGGAGCCTAGGACCGATATTCGTCTGAAGTAATTGCGATGAGCCCAAGTCAAATTCCAGGTACCGATGGCACGAGGGAGGGAAACAGGAGTCGAATTGCCTTAAGTCTGCACAGCAAGACAGGCAAGACAGCCCTCCTTAGGTTTGGGGGGAGTGTTATCGGCGGAAGGGGGTGAGGTTGTTCGACCGAGGAATGGGGGAAGAGAGGGAATCGATTGTTAGGCGGTAGGAGAGAGAAGGGGGTTGACGGACGGGATGAAGTTGAGGGATGGAAAAAATTGTGGTAATTGGGAGGGATTCCTAGGCAGGTAAAGCGCCGAGGAATTCGAATTCCAAGAATATAGGTTATTACCTGGATTATCTGAAGAGGTAACTGTATGATCTAAAGCAAAAGAAAACTATCTTTTCGCTTCTCTCTTCAATTATTTGACTTGCGTCTCTCTCCCTCTTTCTCTGCTATTATTTCGGCCCCTTGCCCTTTTCGTCCTGTACTGTCGAAGAGGCGTGGAATTCTCTCTCCTCCTTTCCGGGTGAATGGCGGTAAGGATGAGAGTTGAGGAGGAAATGAATGGATCGGAATTAAGAGGTTGAGGAAAGGAGAGAGAGAGTTAGGAGATGGCCTCAAGTTGGAGGAGGATGGAGGAGATGAAAAAGGATTGGAAGAGAATGGACTTGTGGTTTAACAGGTACTTTTAAGACACCGGCCCCAGCACGAGCAAGCATCCACCATCCGCGCAGGAAAAAAAAAGTGAGAGACGGGTTGAGGAGCGAAAAAGCACCAGTAAACCCACAGGTACTGGCTAGGTACAGGAGCTATTACAGGGCACAGGGCACTAACTTTAACAACCAGGGCAGGCCAGTGCAGGCCAGGGCCGCAGCACCCATTTCCAGGACCAGGATGAGCCTAGCAAGGTACCGCGCTCGCGACAGCCTATCACGCTCGAGCGTTGGAAGTTGGTTGCGGCCGTCCTGCCGTCTCGTCTCGCAGTCGCAGTCCAGGTACTTTTTCCAAAGCTTACCGTACAGCTTACCACGGCCTATTTCCCCATCTATCCAATGTACCTACTTACAGACACATTACAATCGCGTGGCCCCCAGTCACGTCTCTTTTCCACTCTTTTCCTGATACTGACACCAGCTGTGCTGCACCTTGCAAAGTACCACACCTGGCCTTGCTACCAAGGATCTTGCAAGTCGCAGACTGGTAGAGCAAGCAACAAGCCCATTTTAACCCTGTCTATTAGTCCTTGACCTAAACCTGGTCCCCGCGTACTACCGTGTATGCGTGTACTAGTGGAGCACAGTTCAATTGTGTGTCCAAGGCATATGCATGTATTAAACTTCTATCGACGCTTCGCAGAAGAGGCTGGTGTTGGCCTTATTCAACTCCAGGTACCTACGTATTGTACAAAAGAAAGACTTGGATTTCGTCTGCTCAGGGAGCATGGGTCGAGCAACCACAAGATTAACCACTCATGATTGCTATTTCTCTAGCTGTCGATATTACCACAGCAGACCGCCGATGCGAAATACCCAATAATCTCAGTGCTGACGATATCATGTTGGAAAGCTTGCCGTCAATATGTAGGCATTGTACTAGGCATATATGCATCAGACTAACGTATCAAATAGACGGTAAGGCGTGTCGCGGAAGACACAGTATCCTAGACCGTCCAACTATTAATTTGACATGACAAATGAATCCAAACATGCAGAAAGAATTTTTTCAATGTTTAGGTTAGGTCAGGTAGGTTAGGGTATAATTGAGTACCTAAGACGGTTGGCTGTTTGTCTCACAGCCAGCCCGGTCATGGATGAGTCTATCTCGAATTCCGTTTGAGCCTCCTATTTGTTTATCATTAAAAGACCCTTCTCGTCACGAGACAGCGTCGCTTTGCAGATTACAAGTCTATTTGTTTGTTTGGTGAGGTCTCTCTAGTGTAGACCTTTGTAGACCTGGGATGGATGCATAATGCATTGTATCTGGAGGCTCGATACCTATTGATAGGCGTATGCACGTAATGTCACTCGTTAGGGCAGTTAGCCGTCTTTGTCGGCCTCTAAACTGACGAATGCCAATGATGTGCCGTACGATACCAAACCCGCCCAGGTTACTAAATATGGCCGCCAAGCGTCGCCGAATGAACATCTTGGAATTATGCCATTATCATTACGACCAGGGCGCGACCAGCTAGCCTGCACAGCTCGAGTTCGGGATATTGGATAATGGGATAATGGGGGTTAAAGGGATAATAGGACTGATTAGCTCCACCTACAATCCTCAAGGCTCAAGCTTACATCTCCTTAAGTGAGGTACTTGCGCAGTCTATGATCTACAGTGCTTGGAATTGTAATGAGACGGACGTCACAGTGGAAACTGCATGGAAGCACTGAACGTGATGGCGGAAGTGGAAGCGTTTCGGTTCGAAAATAGCGGAGACTTCCCGTAATTCGGATGAGGGTCGCACCGTGTTTGTGGCATGTTCTCTGAGTCTTTACTGTATAAGACTGTGCCCAACTGCGACAGCCCCTGAGTAAGTGCTCTACATGCCATACTATCTGACTATCTCCTAACATACAATGTAAGGACTCAATGTAAGGACTTTCAAGGCTATCCGCCGCTGGCTCTCATTGAAACTCTATTGGACGCAGCTACGAGAGCGGCGAAGAATGTCATTAGTCGAATGACATGCCGAAAGCACAGCATTGAGCAATGAATACAGCATACGGACAAGCTACATTACTTAAATATGATTACTGCAGATCTGGCCTGCTAGAGTGCAGCCAGTCAAGTTGATCCGCCGGGCTCAGTGAGAAACGATGCTAATGCACGCCAAAAAAGAATCGTCTTAAAATCTACGCCATCATCATCAAATCATCTGATGGCATCGACCTAGCCCCCTACTGTAGGGAGGATAATAATACACGCATACGTGCATACATGCGAGGAAGAAATACAGTACACGCCACACAGTCCCCCGGTCCTGTTGCTCTTAACTCTTTTCAATATCGACCAAAAATCCTACGCAGAGTTCGCTTGGCCTTCCTTTGGAGCGGCGAACGGAACTCAAGACCGGGGGTCCCTCCATTCGGGCTAGTGTCGCCATTTCAGCCCATGGCAATCTGCAAGAATACAGGGCAGATGTCGCGCCAGTCAAACCAAATCGACGATGCCTCTCGGCCAATCAACACCTCATAACGCGGTCTTACACGACTCTTGAAAATCAATTAATCATGCGTGTCATGTGTAATGGATCCCCATCCCCCTTTTGCGGTTCGGCTCCGTACCCATTCATCACATCAATCAGCACTAGGGCTACGGCCCTTCACCTTGCCTGCTTGCTTAGAGTATCTGTTACGCTGTTACGCAGAGCACACCTTCTTGTTCCATCCATCCATCCGTTCTGTCTTGGGAGCCAGATGCGTAGGCCTATCTACACTGACACGCGAGAGCCACTAGGGTGTTGTTTTATAGGTACGCATGTTATATACGCATGTCTTGAAAGGCCTGGCCATTGTCAGATCATCGCATCTGTCTTTACTACCAATAGGACACGGGTCCGACCAGGCTATCCACGGCCGCCGGCATACCACAATAGAGAGCCTCCCACAACCAGATTGCGAGACCAGCAGGTAAGAGTCATAACAAAACAACAACAAAAATAAGAAAGACGATCATGCCTATGTAGATGCTTGCTTGGACCGAAAAGATGCACAGCATGCAACAGGAGGCGGCGTCCCAAAGAGCCGGCCCAGTCAGGAAAAAGACCGTGATACCGATATGGTGGGTTGCTGGTTGGCTAAGGGTCCGCCATGATTGGGTAGACTGATTGCTTCTCCAGCTGCTGTGTTCCCCCACCCCGTGGGACAGCTCATACTCATCCCACCGACTTTAGCTATGCCTGCTATGCCTGTCCAATTGTGCTGGATTTTATCCCGCTTCATCTTGATGGTGTGATAGCTAAGCTCTTCGGAGTTGTTCAATCATGAAGCCTCGATACAGTATGTTGACCCCACATACGCCCTGCTAACGAGAGAAAGGCAGGCAAAGCGGAAGCGAGTTACAGGTCATGGGTAGCATTATCATGATACCTATATACAAATCAATTAACCATATAGAGCCCAACCACGAGCGTGTTTTGCCCGAACCAGATAGGGTACACCAGCTTTTTGGACGATTAGGGAACTCGCCCGTCCGGTCGGCGACCTGTGGTCGATCTCTCTCATCTAGATCCGAGGCTTGCGCTAATGAAAAGCCGCCATCGGTTTCCGGTAATCTCCTATGCTAAGGATATCCCCTAACTATACAGCAAGCATAGTGCTATAATACTGCTCCTAAAAGGGGGATAGATGCTTCTGTTCCTGCAGTCGAAGACAAATAGAATGTCTTCTGGGGCCACAACCCATACATTTTACCAGCCGATTGCTTTACCTCTTTGGCCCCTTGCTCTGCGTCACATTAAATATGGACTCTTCGTTTCTTCGTCTCAAAAGACGAATCTTAATGAGTGAAAGTCTCATCGTCCTGATCTACGTAAAATAGCACACGCATGGCGTTTGATCTCACAGCAGTTAGAACAAGGCCTACGCGTGTCACCGAATACAGTTTAAGGTGTGTTTTGTCGGTAGCCGTGCCGTTACACATAACCGAAGCCGGGAGACAATCTGACGTCTGCTCAACTGTTGCTTGTGGAAATTGTATCCTCTGCCGCAATACCTACTATATCTGTAGTTATCCGTCCCCGAGACATTGTGGCGCGGACCGCATCTTGTCATTAGCCCATTGCCGGGCTTGCCTCCACGCAGACATGCAGCTTCGTCTAGATAAAGCCGTTTGTCCCTCCGGCAAGGTTGACCTCATACCTCCTAAAATCCGTCTTATATCGTCATTGCCCCACGATCGAGGCTTCACCTTACACGTCAATTCTCTCTTCGGCAAGATTCCGTGGCCCCTTACCTTTAGACGGGAACACGCCGTGGATTGGCTAACCAATCACACTCCCCGCTACCTGTAGTAGTTATCTTGGAGAATTACGGGATACTGACATATTATATACGAGATAACGAGGTCACGAGTTGGAGGCTTCTACCTTTTGAATCCCGATTTTGCGGACGTGCAAGACGACTTAACAGCCAATGATTCTTCCAAGAACCAGTATCCTGAAACCTAAGGGTGCCTTTCTCCCTCCTTGTCAGCTGCAAGGGGAACAAAAACACGACCTTTGCCGAGGAATCTTCCTGATTGTGAGATCTAACAAAATCCATTCGCAAACTCCCTAATCGAAGATATCCTAGAGCCGTCCATCCGATCCCCTGGTTTTCTTCTTTTTAAGTCGAGCTGCAAACGCCACGAAGTGCAAGCCACATACAAGGGCATATTGCCCAATGCGGAAGTTCGCAGTAATTAGTCTCTGTTTCCGGTCCTTTGCCCCTTATTAAAGTACGAGGCCTCCTCACATAGGCGGGTGCTGGTTGCAGGAGGCACTGCCATTGTGCGTCTCTCCCTTTTCAGCTTGATGTTGATTAAAGAATTTAGTTAGATTTTCAGAAGTCCTATTAACCAATATCAGTGACATCGTAGAGCTATTAGACAATGTACATACATTGGATGAGAGCCCCCCCGTAAGATGCCCCACCTTGCCCCGTCGATCTAACTCAGCCTTACCACGAACACTAAGCGACAGGCCGCACTGTGTAGAGTAACTTTGGTACGAAAGACGAGTTCGTCATTAGCGCTTTCATTCAATTGAGGCCCGCAGCTAAGCTGCTAAGTAGGTATTCCCCACGAACGAGAAATGAGAGATGCTTGTTGTCAGGTACACGAGGTGGACATTTGGCACAGAAGGGTACCGAAAGCATACCGTAATAGCAATGACGTATAACAAATACGTTGGCCTAGTGGATATGGCTAGATCTTTCAACTACGGAGCACCTTATTTAGTATCAAAACTCGACTACATACCTAAGTTACCTAGGTAGGTATGAGTTTGATGAAGACACAAACGATGTGCGTGACCGATCTATTGGGAAGGCTAATCGCTTAGACGGCTGATCAAACTTGAATTACCCGACAATCCATAAAGGAGTTGGCAGAGCTGAAGCAAAATTATGCAAGTTGAGCGACTAGCGGTATCGAAAACATGCATTTTTACAGCTCCCAAGGATGCGATTTGCTGTTTTCTCTATCAAGCGCCTACCTACTTCTGGACAAATAACGGCTTCCTTCAGACCCATTCGGGCTGATGCGTGCTGAATATGACCAACTTGATTCCAGCAAGCGGTGAACACAAGCAATCGATTCCTCTATTCTTTAACTTTTAGGCATACCTATATCCACTATCAGTTTTTATTAGACACATCAGCGGATGCGCCGCTCAAGCCAAGGTTGCGACAGCCCAAACCACATGGCTTAGGCTCCTGCATCGAGCTATCATTGAATAGCAAAACGGGTCTTACTCCGTGCCAAACATGTCCTCATCCACCATCCGCTGTAAGCTATGAGAGCTATGAGAGGCTAGATACCTCAACCAACCCCCAAAGTGTCAGCATAGAATCCAGACGACCGGGACCTAGCGAGACAAATGGCTAAAGGGATCCGCCAACGCAAGTGCAAACTTTTAAAGGACCGATGGAAATGGCTTGAAGCCACCTCTAAATTGTCTCTTTTTAGTCATGAAGCGGGCCGCGGGACCATCCAGCAGTGGGTTTGGCACGTTTTGATGACACTTTACTTTTCCAACGGCTCCTCTCTACTACGGTCGTAATAAGACCTTCTCCCCGGTTTCCTGGTCGACAAGTGAAAAACTATTAAGAGCCGCATCTACCGCGATGCCATAGTACGAAAGTCTAGATCATTAATAACTCAACACTGCCGAGACCCTTGTTTTTTCCAATAAGCCTGGGTGGTTGGTGTATCTATGTGGAGGACCGATTCCATTTTCACCGCCGCCATTGAGGGGTTCATACGACATTGCCTCGGGATCGCTGACAGACAGCACCACACAGTATCTATTCTTTGCATGATGATGTCTCAAGAGTGAAAATTTGCAGAAAAGCAGTTGTCATGGGGAATAATGGATGATGATATACAATGCTTTCCACTTCGTTTTCAAGCGTACCGAGAATTGAGACGGTCATTTAATTTTAGGGTTGCACAATGCAAAATGCAAAAAGCACATGCTTCGATAAATGATCTAGAAGCTTTAGTCAGCTCCGCCTGAGGGTCCAAGCCACAAGGAGGCTGAACTGGTTCCGACATGCTGGGATTTGTGGAACGCATAAAATCAATCTAATGCAACGTGGATCTTGTGCAAACCATTGTTTAGTCATCTCCATCCTGCATTTCGAATACCAATGAAATTCGGGGCTGGTAGATGCGATCATAATACATAATCACAGAATGATCCCGCCGTATTTTGTATTTTACGGATCATTTATCACATTTAAAGATACCCAGGATTGTCGGCGCACGTACACCTTTCTTTTCTCCTAACTTCCTAATGAATACGATTTGCAACGATCTCACATGTTTAGCCAAGAACCGCGGTAACATTGAAAACCTCTCGATGGAGGGCTCTCCATTATTAGCATACGTGAGATAACACCCAAAACGATAATCCAAGGGTCGGTTCCTTCACTTTCGACCCAGATGCCACAAAATCCTTCCAATAAAAATTAGCGAACTACCAGCAACCAATAATTGATTAGAATCCGAAGATGCACAGATGCGACTTGGTAGATCTGAGCGATATATCCTTACGAACAGCGAGCAACAAGAGTGCTAGGAGCTCCTAAGCCCGCGAAATCGTCCGTTGATCAGCAGTGTTTGGGACGGTCGTCACTGGAGAGTCTAGACGATGTTTCAAAGAGATGGCGTTGCTCCCACATAAACATGCTACTGTAAATCTGCCTAATAAGCTGTTGGGTACCGGCGTGCCAGCGTCGCATCGCACGCCGCTCTGATCTGATGATGTTACACACCGGGGATGCAATTATGGTATCGTACTCGCACAATACAAGGTAGGCTATCCCTAAGCGCTTACATAGTACAGGGTACCACAACACGGCTGCAACGGCCCCATATCGCATCTTCTGTCGCGCTAGTTACCATATCTAGTGCTTGCTACAGTTATCTTGTGATAATACTGCATTGCATTTTCTCAGCCTGCTCTTGATATGCAAATGTCTACCTTCAAAGTACCTACAAAGTCGTCTCGATATACCTAGCGGCAGAGGTCTCGATCAAGGAAGCGTAGCAGGTACGCTAGCCCAGCTTGCCACGAGTCAGGTGTCCCGAATTCTGGTTCGTTGACGAATTCGGGAAAAGACATGCGAATCAAATTGACGATTTATCAAATTCCGGTTGTTGTACTCGAATGTTACTACGCTTGGACTTGGAACAATGGGCGGGACCTCTTAGCTGATACCATTTCCAGGCAAAAGCTGTCAGCTCTTGGCGAGCCTAGCGCACCTGATTTGAGCCAGTAACCAGCAGGATTTTTCCTCTGGTAGAGATCCCCGTACTGGATATCAAGGATGACGCGAGAACAACCCTAGAAGAGGGAACGAAGGCGACGCGCTAGCCTCGGGACGCGTTTAGATCTCATGGTTTGGTGGTTAGGTCTAGCCAAAACTCGAAGGTTCGTAGTCCGGGGAAAGCTTTGACATCTCAGCCTATCTGGTCAAGCTTAGACTCGTTCGCGATTTTCAATATCGCGTGTTGGACCAGTCAATTGGAGCTTCCGTTTCGATTAGATCAATTACCAAAGGTAAGCTACACGTCTAGGACTTGTACGACATACTTTCAGCCCGGAACTCCTTTACCCACATCTCCATAGGGCTTGTCATAAACTCTCAGCAAGCCACTGCAGATGTCACTCCACAATAGGATTCAACATCTTGCAATTTTTGATCCTGATGGTTCCCTAATACCCGCAGCTCTGGTTAACAAGCTCCAACTCGCGATTACTATTCCGGGAGACTACCAGTCTATTGCTAACCTTGAATTGATGAAGCTTGCTTAGCTGTTCTATGTTATCAACCCTGATTCTGCAAGCTGTTGGCGTTTTAGTTCCTGATCTAACCGCATACACAAGGGGCTAATAGCATTGTTACTTGGTAACAATAGCATCTAGCGGTGACAACAAGGAATCACGCAGAAAGGTGCAGGGTTATAACAATCCTCAGCCTCAAAGACGGGGTCCATCCTCGGTGCCCATTCCATCTATGCGGGGGGTGAACACATGATATAATCCTGGAACCTAGCCTTGGTCCCCCAACGTGCGGTTAATAGACGGGCATTAGGTATCGAGTCTATTGGCACTAAATTTGTCCTCCTTACGTCAACCAAGGATATAAACAGTTTCGAGTAGATATGAAGCGCATGTGCATGTTTGTGCGTGATGATCCGCACAGATGGCGCCGAGTCACCCACGAGATCCGAAAATTACGTACCGGCATCGTAGTTACTACGGTGTAACTAAGAGCGGCATCAACGCTTCATATCTGTCTCATGATTCTAGAAATACCATAGTAGTGGGTTAGACCCTGAAAATCTTGGGTCCAGATGACTCGAAACGACGGCGGGGTAAGTGATGATGCTGAGTTATGGCCACTATCCAAACCCAACCTCTCCGCGGGAGGAGAAAAAAAAAGATCGTCTCCTCCGCACGCGTCGATTTGGCGTTTTGGCGCGTTAATGGCTGCGGAGCAAAATCTCCCACTTATGCGGCTATTTTGACAATAGTTTTCTATCAAGCTGACTTATAGATGGAGAAGTCCCAAGTAAGACGAATGAGATAAGCTTCGTTTAGAACGAATGCTTGAATCTTGTGTGACGGCTTTAAGAAAAAAAAACTCTTTACGCGTCTACACGTGCAGGAAAAATGGAGGATTATCCATATAAACGCGCCAAGACCTTTTTTTTCCTCATTGCACATCTCACGCTTGTGCCGCTCGAAACATTACGATTTGACTCGTCATGTTGGACAATCTCTGCAGGCTTTTCTTATAGCTTCGCGCCTCCTCGCCGTTCTAGTCCAAATCAAAAGTCCGCTCATCCTGGCATCCTGGCATCTTGCGAGTGATTGCTACCGTACTCTAGTACCACTCCAAGATTTTCCCGAGCTCTAGTTCTCTCCGAACGCCTCACCGAATCAAACCGGCAGCCGGAGATGAGCACCTGCGTGGCGTAAGGGTCAGAATTCTCCGATAGGTCTTAATTGATGGCGGAAGCATATAACACATATAATACATGTAGCTGGCCTTCCTACCTAGTAAAAAGGATACGTCGCAATTAGACAGGGTCTAATTGAAGCCAGCCTGCTTCAGTTCATCAAGACCAACGCTTCATCAACTTCCCAACGGTAATATCAATCGCCATAATGACCGTGCTGCCGGGCTTGCGATAAAAGATAAAATACCAAGCTTGAGCTCTTGTCATTCTACGCAAGGGCGGTATCTGCTAGGTTCCTTTTTCTTCGTTCAAGAGAAATGAATTCGCGAGCCGGTCTGGGTCTCAATTGACGAGTCCCAAGTCCTATTCTATAATCTCCGAGCGCTGTGCCGTCATCATCAATCGATTTCGGTTATGCACGATACGACTCGTTGGGAAAGCCATGAGCAATAGCCTCTCTACGCCTTTTTATCCTCCTGAAGATCTCATGCAAGCACCTCAACTAATAAGACAATATGACCCTAATCTATTAATTAGATTCCGAACCCTGTGCGAAAAGATTCGCATTGTTAGCACCGAACTAATGTTGCCATTGCCGTCCCATTCGACCTTATTAGATATATACCAGGCTTGATTTTATTCAATAAACGACAGTGGAAGCCGTCGGTGCGTATAGCTCGACACATGTTGCCATATATTTTACATACATTTTTTTATTTGATACTATTAACACAAATTTCACATCTCGCCCAGGTGCGCCCGACTGGTAATTTTACAAACGTCTACCTACCCCCTCTCCTCTTACGAGGGGGTTCGAGGGGGACACCGAAATAGCCTTGCGTCTCTAACTCTGATTTTTCGAGCATACCCCTACGCCACAAGGTTATAGGAGTCTTTCCAAACCTTGGAGGTCTCACGACACTGGGGTCTACTCGCGGCTCCAGAGCTTTTCCATCCGTTGGAGTCGTTTTCGGTGGCTTATCAGGTCCCCGAGATTTCTTCTTCACCACCATCAACTGGCTTTTCCCCTTTTTAGGTAAGTCAATGTCGATAAACAACTCCTTGTCCCCGTCTAAGAAATGTTCGAATGTCACTCGATCTGGTGTGTTCTGTCTAAACCGTAAATTGTCGAGGTTTTCTGGTACTTGAACCTGAATATCCGTCTCCGAATCAAATCGTAGGTGCGCCGGCATGCGAGAGGATCCCAGCACGTCTCTGCGATCTTCCCCGAGCCACAACTGCATCATCGTCGGTGCCGATGATATGTAGCACGCTTCGAATGGTACCATACCGCTCAAGCGGTTCAACCTCGTATCTTCCAGACTGGCCAAGACGGGATATATCCCCCCTAAGATTCGGTTTTCATCGGGCCACACTGCTTCATCGCCTTCGGCGATGATCTCCTCGTCGCGGGGGCCACGTACCGACACTGTCATCTCAAAGTATCTATGTCCTTGTGTAGAAGTCAGGCTCGCAATGTTTATGATACCTTGAGCGGGAAACCATCGAAAGTCGACTTGGAGCTTCGCGAGGTCACTGACAGGCAAGATCGGAAAGGTTGCTCCACTATCTAGGAGCATGCTGAACGTACGTTGAGCCCATCTCTCGTCGGTTCTGGGATCAAAGGCCTTTGCTCCTCTCGTTACCAAAGATCTATCGACTTCGTAGTTCAGGTTTACTTTATAGTGTCCAATGTTAAAGTTGCTTTCGTTATTTCTTCGTTCGAGACACGCTCCTTTCATGGCCAATGGTCCGTCTCCCGATACGGAAAGCGGCGGTTCATGCCATAGCCAACCTGGTCCGAATTCTGCAAAGTACCGGTCGAGTCTTTCCCGCCTATCTACGCAGAAAGATCGATACGTTGGACAAAAATCAACAATATGTCCGGCGTATATGAGCGTGTAGTTGTCCGAGTACGGTATCGCGTTGGTTCGGTACCCTTCGAGAGCAGCTCGAATATTCACCTCTTCGTCTTCGCATTGGCAAGTCTCAAGACCCCAGTTCAGCAAGGCCAATCGATCATTGATACGCTTTTGCTCTTCTCTCTGGTTCCTGGAACATAATAAGTATAATCCAAAGCAACTCCGCCTCCACGGAGACTTACTCTGGCATGTTGTTCTCTTCATTATCTGACATTTCCGCTCTTTCCCGCATCACTTCTTCAAGAAGCTCTCGTTGATGCGGAACTTGGTGTGGTGAGTGCTCCTCGAAGTGCTCCAGGATATAACGTTGTTGCGCAATCTCGCGGTTTTTAAGCTCGATGTTGCTCAGATTTTCACCTAGGTCGTCGCCAATGACCGTGGTTTCCCATGGTTTCCACTCCAGAGCGGCCTCGGCCTCTGTCAGCTTCGGCTCATAGTCTGGCGCATCCGGTTCAGCTATCTTAGCCTCGTTGTCTTCCTTCACTTCATGTTGTCCGTCTTCACTTGGCAAGCCTAGGAACTGACGTCTGCGCTTTTGCCGAGCCCTCCGCTCTTCTTCGGGCATACCCGGCGTCCTGATAATCCGTCTTCGACCCTGCGATGGGCCGCCCTTAGGTGGTTCTCTTGAGTCAGACATTTTTGCCTAATCTATGAATAATATTATGAACCAAACAAAGTTCCATTCATTTGCAAATTGTTGCCTAGTCCAGTCAGACTGTCCTTACACACAGCTAGTTGATGCCTATATGGATCTGTTCCGGCAAATGGATAACAAAGAATGTTGTCTCCGGCCTGATACCGCAAGCGGAAAGTCGTCTGCGTTTGGCGCACGCTTGTTACGCATTTGTCTCACTTCCTCCACTGCAAGGTCCGGCTGCACAATAGCATTCTTTGTTGAAATCGGCAATCTGGTCAAAGAAGGCCGGCCGGTGGCTTTGGAATGTTGCGGCTCCTACCCCTGGTTACCAACGGATTCTTTGCAAAAGCAGACAATAATCAAGGCTCCCCCCTAAGCAGTCGGTCGCGAGCGGAAACCCTGCTCTTATTCCCGCCTTTTTTTCTTACTCATCCGTTGCGATAGTACCTATCAACAAGACTCAACGACGAAACCTTTCGACTAACAATGAATGTGACCTGGTAAACCGAAAATTCTTGGGGTACACGGCTAGTCATATCGTAAATCGCTACAGGGCCTTTTGAGCCTCATTTTTTGCCTGAAGAATTAAGGGAATTTTGTTTGGTCAGTTTACGGGAGACCATGGCTGGGAAAACCGGCACCACGGGTTTTGGGAAGGGAGGGAGAATATCGAAAGCCTCTTGGGGGCCGGTGATAGGTCCCGTGTCCGTAGGCCCCCATGGAAGGGACCCCAGTCTTGCATTACCTCGAATTCAACACTTCCTAGTCGATGAGGACAGCTACAGAGATCCAACATGGCAGTATAGACTTGAGGAGGTTGCCAAGTATGTTGAGGAGGCGGAGGCCGCCCGGCTTCGAGGCGACCTTGGCTACGACAATCCCCATGTGAGGGCCCTGTTGGAAGACGTCCGCATCTTGATACAAGTGCACCAAGGATTCGACAAGTGGAAGAATGCGCAAACTCGCTGGACAACAGACATAATACCTACACCAAACACCTCCAAACGCCTTCCGCCTTTACCGGACGAACCTATTCCGCGACCGCCAAACAAGAAGCGAAACCGCCGCAAGTGGGTCGACCTTGGTTCCGATAAGGTGGCAAGATCCACGGTTTTCTCTCAGTTGAACTCTGAGAAGGAATATGCGGAGGTATATCAATATCGGACCGACGAGGAGCTTTATTTCAAGCGAATCCGAGACCCGGCGGTGGATACTGTCTCCTCGGGTTTCAATAGGTTCATCGCTGAAAATGAACGGTTTGAAGGTTGTATCGAGGGTGGAATAGACCATACCTGGAGCACGCTGCCGCCCATACCTGCCAAGAACGCATCCGATGAGGCGTTTTATGAGCATCGAGGATGGCAGCGAGCCGCGCTCCAGCAATGCTTGAACAAGTTCACCAACCACGAAAACAGGGTCAACAACACTCCGTGGCGCCGGGTCGTGCTCCCTTTCAAAGAACCAGTCCCGATGCCCAAGGAGATTGTATATCACGCCCGAGCGCTTGATCCCGAAAGGGTCACTCAGGAGCTCAAAGAGCCCTTCCCTTGGGTTTACTGGCACAGTCAGTTCGCGCAGCTTCAAAATTTGATGGCCCAGTGGGAGCGACGGCGTTACAACCTCAAGCACTGGAATGATTTTCAACGATCGGCACTACCGAACAACTATCTAGGTCCCCGTATTTACTATGGCCAATCTGTATACGATGACTACTGGCTCAAGATAGGAGCATACCTCAGGCGATTACATGCCTACATTTTTGATGCCGTCGGTCGGGCCCCTCGACCTCTGATGGTGGCCATCTTGAAAGATATCGAAGCTGGCATTCACTGGGACGCCAACACCTTGCCATCCCCCGAAGATGAGCGCAGGGATATCATGAGACGCGGCGATATCGATGAATTAGGACAGAGCGGTGACGCCGTGCTTATCGACGAGGCTGATGCGACCTGGCTAAGATTCTTGTGTGAGCCATCCAGCACCTTGGAGATCTGGAGTCCCCAGCACCAACCAGCCACCAATCTTTTCATACTTTTCCAGACTCGACTGGAGGAGTTCTTCAACGATCTTACTGCATTTCCCATCCCTGAGGCACCCAAAGGGGATGTTTGCAGCGAGGAGTTCTTCGACTGGCTAAGAAAGTGTGAGGAAGACAACTTCGCACCGATCGAAGACGTACTGGCGTACATAAATGTCGGCCCAGATGGTGGCGAGTCTCACGGAAACGATGTTTACCAGTTCACAATGGAGGAAGCTTATCGCTACATCGTGCGTCTTGGGGAATTAGGCCGATGCATGTAAGTTGAACCAAATGGTGCGAAATGTAGACGCAAGCTAACGTAATAAAACAGTTTCATCGTTGAAGATGACGAGACCGCTGGTATTAACGCAAAGGTCACTCACGTTACGCGGCCGCCATATAAACTACACCCGGAGCATCGTGTCCGATGGCGCTATGAAGATAGAGCGGCATACGTCAGCGGGCAACGCATGTATCGAGAAGAGATCATTGAACACTTAGTAGACGCACATGAGCTCGGGGGAAAGAACAAGGACAGTCCTATAAGCGACTTTGAGGGTGTCCTCGAGCACCGTGGTGGCATAAACAGTCGCTTACTAGCTCGTCGATTAAAGAAGGCTCGACAACACCCAGACGAAGCCGACAGGCTGACTCAGGCCTTGCTCAGGCTACTCATCCAACCCGAACATGATTACGTTCCAGGGGAGTATGCAGATACCAGCATCGAAAAGGAGCGCCAGATGCCGAGCTGGTCAGATATGATGGAGTGGCCCGCAGTAGCCCAAGCGGCGGCACCGATAATAGCAGAGGAAAAGATATTCGAAGTGCCGGAGAGAACAAACCAGTTCTTCCGCAATCTTGCCTACCGAATGGGTCGCACAATAGCGCACGTCCAAACCATTGAGAGCCGACTGCGACACCTCGTGTACGCGTTTCCCAAAACCCAGCAAGAGTCAGTAGAGACTGCGTTGTGGAAACCAATTTCCCAAAAGACCTTCCTGGACGGTATTAGTCACTGGTGGAATACGATCGAAGCTGGTGCCGGCCAGATAGAGCTCAAGCCGCCAAATGTCCAAGACGTGATCGACAAGGCAGATCCTAATGGCGTCGTGGCATATGAGATCAAGAACCGACGAACTGGCAACTTCCAGCCTCCAATCTCGGGGATGGAAATCGTCCGAGAAGGAATCATCAAAGACTGCGTCATGAACCGCAACACCTTATATCCTGGACGTGTCATGGATTTCGAAGATTCATCAGGCTACTACAAAAACTCCGAGCAATTCAAGTCAAACAAGTTGTTCGCAGGTCACACACGGCCGAGCCTCTTCAAATGGGCCACCGACGGGCAGAGGCGATACCAGGCGCCCTACACGCGCGGAGCTTTCTTTAGCATGCAGCGCTGGCCCCTATTTCACCAGACTCCAGATCGCCAAGACTTCATCAGAAGGCGGCAAGACGAGATCCCAAGGCTAGACCCAAGCCTCAGCAGCCAAAGATACGGTATTCTTCAGCCCAGACTAGTAAGTGGAGCCCCAAGTGAAACAAAAGTAGTAAATTACGTTTACGGAACAACGGACGCTTACGGAACAAAGGGTACCTCGGGGACAAAGGGTGCTTCAGGGACATATGGGACAAGGGATCCCACATCTACAAAGCTCCCCGGCACTCTTGGAGCTCGAGGGACTTCGACACTACCTAATACCAATTCAATTACGTCTATCAATATGTCGTTTCCGCCTACATTCGATCTTAGTGAGAAAGGAAGTGGGTCGGGAGGCTTACCGCCTTCGACCTTCGATCTTGGTGGGACAGGAGGGGCGTTAGGGGGGGGATCAGGAGGCGTACCGCCAACAAGTACGACTGGTACTACGTCAGGAGGGGGAGGAGGCGTGCCGCCGACAGGTACGACGGGGGGTACGACAGGAGGAGGAGAACAGCCGGGCAAGAAAGGGGGAAAGAAGACTCGGCAGCTCGTACCGTTTGAGAGGCAGAAGGAAACATTCTTCCCAGGGCCTGCTATCTTCCCTATGGCCGAGACTCTCCTGCAACAGGTCACTCTCAGCCAGACCCTTTCTCACTGTAAGCTTCCTTTTATCTCTTGTCCTATGTCTCATCCACCCCGTCTTCAACATACATACATACCTCATAATCCTATCCCTATCTACACATACTCATTCAACTCTCTTATGCCCAATCCTCATTCCAACCCTGCTGCCGCGGCCTTAGCAGGAAGTGTACTAACCAGTCCCCCTCATAGTAATCTACCCGCAACCCGAGCCCAAGTGGTACGAGAAGGTTGTCAACTTATATAACACCTGCGTAAAGTGGCCCGAGTCCAAGGTTAGCCTGCTGCCGCCGATTACGGAGTCGGAAATCCCCCGTAGCAACCCCGGCAAGCGCAAGATCCCGGCCAGCTTCATCCTCAGCACGGGCCACAGGCCCGACAGGCCGGTCAAGAAGCCCAGGCGGACGACGCAGCCGGTCGACCCGCTGGACTACGGCCCGGAAGTGCCCCAGGTGCTCCTCCACGACAAGAAGACGCCGTGGCGGGGCTATCAGA
>JAOXNQ010000007.1:1833875-1896056 GCA_028571165.1 Hypoxylon perforatum
GATCTCCCCACGGACCTGGAGCACGACGACACGTGGGCTAACCAGATGTGGTACGCGAACGAGGCGCTGCAGTCGCTGACGGGCCCCGTGCGGCCCGGCGAGAAGAAGAAGCCCTTCCCCCGGCGCGCCTACAAGATCGGCCTCTGCATCATCAACAAGCAGAACCAGCCCGAGCACTACACCATCCCGCCGAATCCCAGGAAGGGCGAGGACTTCTTCCCCCCGGACGACAACAGGCGCCACATGCTCTGGGTCTTCGTCCACGAGACCGAGAAGGTGACCCGGTACGCCGGCATCATCACCAACATCAACAAGATAGCCGCGTTGCAGGGTCCGCCGACGACGCCGGGTGTCACCAAGGCTTCGACGTAGTCTCTCCGGAGTTCGCCAACGTCACCGCACATCCTAAAAATCATTTTATTTTGTCATTGTTGTTGTATCACGGCCGAAGGAGTAGTAGCGGCGGCGGCGGCGGCAGCTCTCATTGGTGTAAAAGTAGAGCAGCAGCTGTTGCTTCTACTTCTTCGGTCTCTTGTCTTTTTTCTGTATTTTTGAGGTTTGGTTTTCCCTTTGTTAGACGTAGCAGGCATATCGACGGCCAGCTGCTCGCCTCTTTCTTTTCCTGGTGTCCCGACTGCGGGAGCGAGAGGGGGGAGGGGAGAGAGCAAGCTGTCGTCCATTTGTATTCTAGACATCTTAATGAAAGGTTTTTGTTTTCCCGCGTTTTCTTCTTTCTTTTGATTTGAATCTATGAAGTTGCGTCGTCGTGATATGTATAACACAACAAGAAGTAAGCTACGATTACCCCTTTCCCATACCACCTTGTCTACCTACCTAAGCAATCTTAATAACCAACTTCCCGACTCCCCCCTTTCCCGTCGCCACCTTCTGCGCCTCCTCCCTAACCCTTTCGATATCCTCGAGCTCCACGACCCTAATCACCGGCTTAACCTTCCCCATAGCCAAAAACTCTCCACACTGTTCTAGATCCTCGCGTATCTCAGGCATCCCCGAGATCATCTCGTGTTTTACCCTCGTGCCCCTAAGTCGGAACGCATAGTACACCTGCGCCAGCGCGAGCAGCCAGTAGACAAAAAACGGCATGGGCGGCAGCATCTTCCTAATAAGTTCCGGCGTCGGCACGCTGGCGATGGACACGCAGACGCCCGTCTGCGGCTTCAGCAGCGGGAACGTGTCGACGGCGATCCACTGCGTGTTGTACACGAGATCCACACTCCCCGCCGGGATCGCGTCCGTCAGCTTTTTGATGGTGGTGTAGTCGACGACCTGGTCGACGAGCCCCGGCAGGTACTGCTCGACGAGCGGGATTTTCGCGGTTGATACCGACGTGATTAGCTTACCGACGCCGAACACGTTCTTTAGCAGCTGGATCCCCACGGACCCTGTCGCGCTCAGCGCGCCCGGCACGAACACCGTCTTCCCCTCGAGCCCGTCGGTCACGCCGTTCTCGCGCAGCAATTGCAGGCCGCGCTGGATCGACTGGTACGCGGTCACCTGGTTCGCCATGCAGTTCATGTTCTCGAAGGGCACGTTGGGCGGTTTGTGTATCGTTAACCGCTCCTGCGCCACGGCGTACTCCGCGCAGAACCCAGCGCGGGCGACTTGCATTGGTCGGCTGTAGGCGAAGGCGTACACCTCGTCGCCGGGCTTGAAGAGCGTGACGTCGGACCCGACGGCTGCGACGATTCCCGCGCCCTCGACGCCGAGTTTGAGGGGGAAGCTGTGTGGTTCTTGTTAGACATCACTGTCCCCCTTTTTTTAAAAAAAAGTTTAATACCTAGGTAGGTAGGTATGTAGGGAATCAGGCATACCTTACGCCTCCGAGTGTATACCTCGAGAGCCCCTTTGCGACCTGCGTGTCGCCCGTGGTTATGCCGACGGCGTGCATCTTGATGAGCACGTCCTTGGCGCCGTTGACGGCCGGCACTGGCACGTCGGCGACTACGTAGTCCTTGGGCGAGCAGTATTTAGGCGCTACGAGGGCGCGCATCGTGGTTGGTAGCTTAGACATTTTTCTCTTAAGACCCCGAGTGTCTACAATGTTTTCGTAGTTATGCTACCTTTGCTTGATCGAGCGCACGTTAGGCAGCCGATAGATGAATTGAAAGGGATATCAGACGATAATTAATCTGGTAAGAGGGAGTAGTAATTTTGTACGGTGTATTAATAGAGAATTCTACTTATACATTCCAAGCTCAATACTCTCCAACGGCCCGTTCCCCGTCGCGCTTATATACAACTCGAGGCAAACATCACCGGCGCGGCCCTTACATTCGGTGACCTTTCGGCGGGCCCCACCGAATCTCCGCCGCCGAACCCGCCGAATGGGCCACCGAACACCAATTTTGGTTTTTGATTTGTAACGGCATTTTCTAGAAGAAGTGAGGCTTATTCATGGGACACGCTGAGTGGTTAAGATGATATGGTGCAATATTGTAATATTGTATCGTAGTTAGTTGCCTACTCACGTTGTACATGTTTCCTGAATGCCCTCATAAAGGTACACTACAATTCAATGAACTTTACGGGAATCATACTATTATTTAACAAGGTAATCGTCTATCCTAGACACGAAACTAGGTTAGTAAAATACGCAAGATCAATTATGAGGGGAATCAATTCAATTATAAATGCGGTCTCATTGCCATAACATCATGAGTCTCTAAGTACCTATGCTACCTGAATTCATCCATCCCGGGGCTGTGGTATCAACTTTGGGGTCTCTTTATTTTTTAGCACACAATACCTTCAGTAGCCGGCTGCAGGTGGGAAAAAATACACCCAAAAGGAGGTGGTCGTCATCGTAGAACAAAGTCGGCTCCTAATCCCTTTCGTTACCACCTATAACTACCAGCCAGCCAACGCGTATTTACCTCCCCACGATGCCAATAGCAAAAAAAAGTAGCAACAGTATCAACAACACCTCCATTTGCAAAAACACCTGTTTGTCCTCCCTTTGACTCTGAATCATATCATGCCATCCCAGCCCCAGCCCCGTCATTGTCTCACCCCCCAAAAATTGATAGGCGCATCCGAAAGCAGCATAGCCGTTTCCGCTAGCTCCTTTGTCATAACCGGTTCCCGGACTTACTGGGTCCGGTAGAACTTCTTGTACAACAAATGCAGCAGAAGATTAACGTTGAGCTTTAGGTTGCCCTCGAACACGTTCATGAACTGGTGGGACTCGAATTGCGCCTGCAGCAGATCCTCGATCGGGATGAGCGCGCTAGCTCCCGGGATCTGAATGTGGCCGCGGCTGCCCTCGACGTTGAAGATACCCACCTCGTCGCACGAAATGGTGAGATTGATATTGCTCCAATCGCGCTCCGATACGCCTTGCCACGCCACCACAACGCCTTTTTCGGCGAGCGCCCGCACGCTATACTTGTAAGAGCCAAACTTGGGAACTCGACCGGAACGCTCGAGCTCTCGCTGGTGATTGTATTGCTTCGTAAAAGGGAGAAGGAATTTCTTTTTCCTATTTCTTCATATTAGCTTCCAGATGCGCACAAAAGTCTAGATACAGTACGAATAACTTACCCTTTGTTCTTCTGCAGCGTAGCCATGGCTTGCTCAATATAGTCGTCGTAACTCTTGCGTTGCTGTTCTAAGTACTTGGCTTTCTCGTGAAGATTCGAAAGGGTCAGTCGCACTCCTTCTAACTCTCGTTGGCGTTGTATTCTGCGGCGACTCTTCGTACGGATGTCGAGCGCAATGGCGTTCAGTACGTCCTGATAGTAGTTGTGCTTTGTGATGCGTCCCATATGTTCTAGGCGCATGATATTTTCCAGGGCATTGCGCTTCATGTCGTAGTATGACATTCGCGTAACGTCAACCATGTTGACGTCCGAGTAAGCTCCCTTGGTACTATTGCCGGCCGTGAAATCATCACGCAGGAGTGCTTGCCACTTGTGTTCGTCTTCTTGGGAAGGGGGGCGGACAAGAATCTCGAGGAGGTTGGGGCCCGTCTGTACACGGATAATGTACAAGATGCAGCGCTTCGTCTCCATAAATAGAGCCTTGACATCGGCATCTGGATCATCGACATCGTGGAGCTTTGGGGTGAGGAACATCTGGATATCTGACGAGCCAGTAGCGTTCATCTCGTTCTCGTTGTTCTTTGCGCTTCCCAGATCCTGCAAGATCTCACGTAGCACGTCGTCGCGGTTAGGGCAGAGGGCCGGTATTTCGTGTGCGACAAGGGAATGGATCGCAAAGATATCCGCCATCTTGATATATAGGGTCGGTCTGTTCTTGGCGTAAAGGTCATTGAATTCGTCAATGTCGAAAGTACTCTCCGCGTCCGCGACGGAAATTAGATCGTTTGTGATATGAGCAAGCCGCTCCATCGACTCTCCAATGAATGCGTTAAGGGGCTGCAGGTAGATATTCTCGCCACCGAATGGACGGCCTGATGCAACCTGGCCGAGAACTTTGGCAACTTCGCCTAGATTACGTTTCTGTAGAGGACTAAGACTCTTCTCAATGACACCCACCTGTTCGGGATTGACCAGCGCTGGCTGCAGGTAGAAACGCCAGACCCAATTCGTGACAATTTGGAGTACGTGATGCTGAGGCTCACGTTGAAAGCGTTGACGTAGCGCCTCGAACGTCTGTTGGCAGATAAAACGCAGACCGTAAGGCATTCGGGGTAGTAGATCCTCTAGGGCGAGGAAGAATTGGTCCGAAATTTCTCGGAGATCTCGAAGGTGGTCAATAAACAGCTCACGCGTTTCTTGATCTTTGATTGCCATATCTCGAGATATGTCAAGTGGCCTCCTACTCGGTCGTCCAGTGCGAAGCTCCTCGTTGTTGATGGCAGATCGATATATCTGCATAGGGTCACTCTCCAAGTCCAAAGCCGGATCTTCAATGATGTTGTCTCGTATTAGTGGGCCGAGCAGATCCCTCAAATATTTCCTATCCCGCGGTGATCGAGTGTAGTTGCTCAACAGCTTCGACCAGAAGAAGTTGCCACGTAGGTAGTCATGGATAGAGTTGCAAGCGTCCAC
This sequence comes from Hypoxylon perforatum, assembly GCA_028571165.1. Taxonomy (NCBI): domain Eukaryota; kingdom Fungi; phylum Ascomycota; class Sordariomycetes; order Xylariales; family Hypoxylaceae; genus Hypoxylon; species Hypoxylon perforatum. The sequence continues at coordinate 1,838,909 of JAOXNQ010000007.1, forward strand.
CTCTTCTCGTATTGACCTGGCGATAAGCTTGAGCAGGTAGTATTCCTCTCTTCGTTTTTGAGCATATCCGAAGAGACCCATCATCAGAAGCTCAATACGCCTACATTCCTTCTCGGCTGTGCCAACTTCTCGGAGTCGTCTGAATAATCGTGCTAAATATTGGGGTTGAGTCTGGAGGTTGAAAAATAGTTGTTGATAAGACTCCAGCTTCTTCCTCGAGCTTTTGTTCAAGGCCTTTAAGTCGAATTGATTGGCGGAAGAAATAGAGGCATTGGCAAGCAGGCTGCTGGTATGTCCACCGAATGTATTCTGGTGGCGCACAACTTCATCAAGGGTAATCTTGTTCTTTACCAATAGGGCGATCTTGATGTCTAGTTGGTCAATATACTGCTCGAGCATCTCATTCTGTCGAACTTGTTGGACGACCGTCTTGCGTAGCCTTTCGAACTCGATTTCTTCGTTGAAGTCGAAGTCGCTGTCATTCAATAGATGTACAAAGTTCTTCACTGCGCCTACTGGAGGGTTCTTGCCGGTAGTAAGACTCTTATACGCTTCTCCTTGAAGCTTGGCACGGACGAAACTTTGAATTTTGACCACCTTCTGCATGTTTTCTTCGAAGTGCTTCTTCTTTTCCGCAAACTTCTGTCGAACGAGGAAGCCCTTTGCGAAGGTTTGAAGTTCGGCTATAGACTCTTCGTGTTCGTCAAGTTCACCTAATAACAGGCCAACGTCATTACGTAGGAGCATGGCTCGGGCGAGGGCTTGTAATGAGATAACACCATCTTCATGTGACTGGAGCTCATCGAGAAGCAGACCATACTGTCCTCTAAACTGAGCACCACGGATTTTAGCCTGAAGATCTATGATGCTTGGCGTGTTGCTTTCCAGGGAGTCGAGCTCGACAGCTATCCGTTGTCGTTCAAGCATGCCCCGAGCCAGCGATTGAAGTTCGAGTATTGATGGTTCGTTGTCGTTCAGTGCCTCCAGTTTGTCAGCAATATCTCGCCGGACTGCCGCAGCACGAATATGGGATTGCAAAAGCCCAATTTCGGGAGTGTGCTGTGCGAGGTCAACTTTTGTTGCCTGGACATCTTGACGTAGTAGGTTTCCACGGCAGATAGCCTGGATCGACTCCCACTTCGGACCGAAGCTCGCGAGTGCCTCGCGCTGCTGGTTGATCTGGCTTCTCATTAGCATTGCCCTGGCAGCAGCCTGCAAGCCAGTAACAGCTTCGGCTTCTTCCCCAAGGTAGTAGAGGTCTTGGGCGACTCTCTCTCTTGCCAGCATTCCTCGTATCGCAGACTGGAGTTCTAATACGGGACCAGTCATACGACTTGTCTCTTGCTGCTGGCCGTGGATTTTTTCGCGTGCCAGGTAGCCTCGGAACGCAGCCTGGATACTTCGTACAGGACCATCCACTCGCGAAAATTGAGACCGAGTTTCTCGTACCTCGTCACGGACTTTCACAGCCCGTATTAAGCTCTGAAGTTTCGTGATATCTTTCTCCTTGCTCTTCCAGAAGTCTTCTCTACGAGCCATTCTATTTCGCACCAAAAACCCGCGGGCCGCGCTCTGAAGGTTGACGGCAAATCTTCGCATCTCGAGTCTGTAACCCATAACTTGGCGAGTCCAATCACCCCGGATCCGTGCCTGGAGGTCAACAAGCCAGTCTTCCGAATCCCATAGGCTCTGCATAATATTACCAAGTCGCAGACGGAGCATGGCTCCTCGCACCTGGGCTTGGAGGTCGACAATTGCAGCTTCGTTCTCGGATAGCTCTCGCTCGATTCGTTCTTCTTCGGTCTCTTCTGGTTCTGGTTCTGGTTCCGGTTCCACACCGAAATCGGCGCCCATGTTTCCAAAAGTAGGCATGTTGATGCCTAACTTATCTAGACCCTTCTGCATGGCCTCGAGTTCGTGATGTTCGAACTCGAGCTGGCCGACTAAGTTGCCTATCCTGAAGTCCACTATTCCTTTTCGGAAGAGGAGCCAACTTAGAGCGTGTATACAATAAATGACTTTAGGGATATTCTTCTTTTCGTAGAGATCGATTAGCTCGAATCGGAATAGATCTGGCAGCTCGACCTCGTCTAGGTATCGGAAGAAGATGGCGACATTGTCCCAATGCCTTGCTTGAAGTCGCTGGTGTCGGAAGATGCGGAATCGCTTGGTAGGGTTCAGAGCTTCCACCACCTCGGCTAGAGTGACACCGTCTCTTAGAGCTTGCTCCAACTCGATAATGGGTGGGATTTGGCGCTGAATGACATCTTCGATCCATTCTTTCGCTTCACCGATGTGACATAGATATTCATACGCCTGAAGGAACTGTCTCTGCTTGTCCATCCAATTGCGCCCCTCGAAGCCATAGCGGTCGCCGCGCTGTCCACTCCTAGGGCCAGCTCGTTGTAACCTTCGTCGACCGCGTAGGCCGACTACTTCTTGGGTTGGAGAGGTAAGGGCAAACTCGTCAGCCGAGCTATCCTGGGCAAGCTTCGACAACGTGCGTAATTGATTAGTGGAAGAACGGCCTAGCTGTTCCAGGTCAGGCGCGACGAAGGCAGGATGTACTAGAGCGTGAGAAGAATGTGTTAAAGCGCCGGTTCCACCTGGGCGTATGGAGTCGGATCGCGTAAGCACCATCGAGGTGGGCCGGCCATTTGGAGATCTGTTGATGGGACTTGGAGGAGTAGGCGAAGTCCTCTCTTCAGATATGGATAACCTGCTTAGGTCGACACTCTTCCCGCGTTCGTGCACATGGGGACGCGGAGGTGTCTTGTGTGGTGGCGGCGCCACAGGAGCGGGCGCCTGTGGGAGTGGTCGCAAAGATTGTCTAGCTAAGCTGTACATATCTTGGGGCTTTGCCTTGGGCTCATCGTATAAACTTGATCGGGGAGACGGGCGACGAATGGCACCTTCGGTCATGCCACGTTTATGTTGATGCCTGGGATTTGATACGCCGTGTCCAGTCGAAGTCATCGACGACGCCGCGCTGGGTGGGCCAAAGTCATATAGATCGGAGTTATAGGAGCCGTTGGAATAGCCGGAAGATGCGGACGAGGAGGTGGTGGATAGTTGGCGATTGACAGAATTGGCGGTCGTATAGTCAGCAGTGTATGACTGGCGGAGAGGGTGAGGTCTGTACGACATTTCGACCGTTGAGCTTGTAGGGAAATGTTGCTACTCTTCGTCAAGTTGAATGATATCACCGGCCGATATTGAAGTCCGCATCACAGCTACTTAAGCTGGAGTCTATAGCAAGGCGCCGTTGTGTATTGTCTTACTGTATGGGATGAGAGGGTAGTGGGTTAGATTTTACCGTAAATGGATCGTATCTATTCGACGTAAGGTATTGTAAATAACGATGGCGACAGGAAGGTAGAGTATCAACAAAGAAGCATGTCCCGCAATGCGATATTGATTGATCGGGTTTCGGGAAACGCGCGCGCCTCCAGCGCACTCATATGATGTAGAACAATTCCAGCTCCTGAGGAATGGAGATATCGTCGAAAAGCCCAACACGGAAGGTAGGTTATTATTTTGATTAAGTTGAGGTCAATAATAGTCGGCCTTCAGCCTTATTGATCAGGGCCTTAGGTATCGGGTGACTAGCGACGAAACTTGGGCTTGAGAGGGCCAAAAGTTGGCAATAGTGAACCTGTTTGGGAAGTTTGTTTATTTACATGGGGTCGAGGAGCAACGGGGAATGTAAATGCCCCTCATTCGCCAATTATATTGACGCCACAACTGGTACCTTGGACCTTGGACTTGGAATCGAAATCTTGGCTTCTTGGCTGGAACTAGCTCTAGCTCCACAAAAGAAAGCCACAGGTGAAACCCCTGACAAGGCAAGATAAGATAGGGTGCGCTTTGGCACGGATTACTCAATTCTAAAATTTTCTGATCCTAAGGTGTGACTAAGTTACACACCAATAAAGCACAGATCGAAAGGTCACTCGTTAACAGGCTCTAAGCAGCACTGCCCCGCACTCCATAGCTTGTGCAGGGTCCTCTGCAGGTGAACACACATAAAAATTTTGGAGGGGGCCTCAAACTTTTTTTTTCTTCTTTCCTTTTACTTGGGAAGAAGATATTCGTCAATTCGTCGACAAGTCAATTTTATTCATCGACGCGTTCTTCGACCTCACCTCTTGGCTATCTAGCTTGACTTCTATTCTTAATTCAAGATGCCGTCTCTTAATGGATCAGCATCCGTCAACGGTAGCTCCAAGTTCCTCGACTACAAAGGTGCTGTCGAGGCTCTGAATCAGTATGAGTCTCGAGATGGCCTTGGTATCGAGGATCTGATTGATACTAAGACGCGCGGAGGTTTGACATACAATGACTTCCTGGTTTTGCCAGGCTACATTGGCTTTGCTGCCTCAGAAGTCGCTCTTGATGCCCCCATCACTAAGCGAATCACCTTGAAGACTCCCTTCGTGTCTTCACCTATGGACACCGTTACCGAGCACGAGATGGCCATCCATATGGCTCTACAGGGTGGTCTTGGTGTCATTCACCACAACTGTTCTGCAGATGCCCAGGCCGACATGGTCCGAAAGGTCAAGAGATACGAGAACGGCTTCATTGTTGATCCTGTCGTAATCAGCAAGGAGACCACCGTCGAAGAAGCCAGAGCACTGAAGGAAAAATGGGGATTTGGTGGCTTCCCTGTGACAGGTGAGTTCTATTATACTTGTCTAATTCAAGCACCTGCCTACACCCTCGAACCTGGGGGAGATTTTCATCGAATGATTACAAACCTAATATTTTAACTTTCGTTCCACCGTATAGACAGCAATGTCATGGGGATACAATTATGCTCTTTATGAAGATGTCAACTACATATACTTTCGATTTACTAGCTCTGGTTGGATTATCCTTAGCTAACTTCTATGTACAGAATCTGGCAAAATCGGCTCCAAGCTTCTCGGCATCGTTACGAACCGCGACCTCCAATTTGAGGATGACGGTAGCCAGACTGTTGACAAGGTCATGGTGACCGACCTTGTCACTGCCCAGTTGGGCGTTACCCTTCCCGAGGCGAACAAGATCCTTGCCAAGTCCAGAAAGGGCAAGCTACCTATCGTCGACAAGGACTTCAACCTTGAATCTATGATCTCCCGCTCCGATTTGACCAAGAACTTGCACTTTCCCCTCGCATCTAAGCTTCCCGCCTCTAAGCAGCTCATCTGCGCTGCCGCGATTGGTACTCGACCCGAGGACAAGATTCGTCTGAAGAAGCTCGTCGATGCTGGACTAGACATTGTCATCCTAGACAGCAGTCAGGGTAACAGCATGTATCAGATCGATATGGTAAAGTGGATTAAGCAGGAATACCCTGGCCTCGATGTCATCGGCGGAAACGTGGTGACTCGAGAGCAGGCCGCGAACCTGATTGCCGCGGGTGTTGACGGATTAAGAATTGGAATGGGCAGCGGAAGCGCCTGCATTACCCAAGAGGTCATGGCTGTCGGCCGTCCTCAGGCAGCTGCGGTGTACTCCGTTTCCAACTTTGCGGCCAAGTTCGGAGTACCGTGTATCGCGGACGGTGGTGTCCAAAATGTCGGACACATCGTCAAGGGTCTTGCCCTTGGTGCTTCTACCGTCATGATGGGTGGTCTGCTTGCTGGTACCACCGAGTCGCCCGGCACATCATTTGTGTCGCGGGAAGGCAAGCTTGTCAAGGCATACCGCGGTATGGGAAGTATCGACGCTATGCAAGACAAGAAGGCCGGCGCTGGCGGTAAGAACAGCCAGGCCAGCAATGCTGGTACCGCACGATACTTCAGCGAGGGAGACAGCGTACTCGTTGCTCAGGGTGTCTCCGGCGCTGTCGCTCACCGTGGGTCTATCAACAAGTTCGTGCCGTATCTGGCTGCGGGTCTTAAGCACTCGATGCAAGACTGTGGCCAGCGCAGCCTGAAGGAGTTGCACGAGAGCGCCGCCAACGGTACTCTCCGCTTCGAGATCAGAACTGCCAGCGCACAGCTGGAAGGCAACGTGAACATGGAGAGCTACGAGAAGAAACTCTATGCTTAGGAAGCCTAGAGTAAGAAGCCGATAGGGTGGTAAACCAGATTTGATGGTGGTGCGACCTTGATCGGGCTGGTGGATATATGCATTTTTACGCGGGATGACGGTTGGGCGGACCAGTTCAGGGAATACTGATTTTTTACATAGTCCGGAGCGGAAAAGTAAAAACGAAAGTGATACCTCTTGATAGCTTTTATATGCATTGATGATGCGTGGTAGCTCATTTATAGGCGTTATACGGCTGGGGGAGCCAGGTCATGTCGGTTGGGATTCTGGGATTCGGCAAGTGGAAAAGGGGGGTTCACGTCTCTGGATATGAGAGACACCGGGCCTCAAAACAGGCGCAAGAATACAAGACCACGTTTACTTAAGTTATGACTTCAATGCTCCTGAATTTGATGTTTCCAATTTCTTCTATCTACCTCCTGTAAGTCGGCGAATAATGCATGTCGCTTATGAGAAAACAAGAGCGCGACAATGCTGTACATCATGCATCCCAAATCCATTTTTGTAGATCCGTAACGCCGTCCCATGATAAATGATGCTGCTGCTGCTTCCTTCTCGTTTATATGACCGTGTCTCTAATGCCCACCTTGTCTCGTCTAGGCACAGTCGTCTTGATCGTGTAAAACATTACTAACATTAAGATCCTGCAACCCCAGTCACGTTCAAATCGTGCCGCCATTTAGGCGTTAGACGGAGACTCTCCATTCTTCACCGTCCCGTAGTTATTACCGCTGTTATTCGACCCCGAGTCTCCAAGGAGCGCATCTTCATCGCCGAAGTCCTTGGCCGCGATCGTGCTGCTCGTGCTTGCACCGAGGATGTTATCGTCGTCGCCTTCGTCGTCCGTAACCGCGATCTCGTCGTCGACCTCGGTATCCTCGTCGTCGCTATCCGCGGGAGTCACGCCGCCGCTCGGGCCATCTCCCTCGATAATCATGAATGCGGGTATGATGCCGAGCGCGGCGATGGAAGCCAGGATCCAGTAGGGCAGGCCGATGACGTCGTGTTTGACGCCCCAAGTGAACGCAACGCCAGTCAAGGCGGGACCAGAGGCCCGGCCGAGGGCGCTGAAGGTGGTCGCGAAGCCGTTTAGGGTGCCGAGGATACTCAAGGAGCTAGCACTGTTAGTCAACAGGATAGTAGTCGAAGGGAACCCGACGATGACGGCGAAAGACTTGACGACCAGGATCGCGCAGAGGGCGGCATATCGCGTCGTTGTGTCTTCGATGAGCACCGTATACGGGGTGACGATGTAGACGAGCGGGAACGTCATGACGCAGATCTTGAAGCAGTTCAGCACGCCAAAACGGTGGCACAGTACTGGGAACAGCAGGAATTGGATCAGCCCTGAGACGATTCCGTAGCCTGCGAATATGGTGCCGATTCGTGCGTGGGTTAGCCCGAAACCGCCGGTGAAGCGGAAGGGGAGCGAAGTGTTCTCGGGCGTGTGCTCTATCGGCGGGTAGTTGAGGAACACGGGGAGGACTTGGTCGAAAGCGACGGAATGTAGAGCTAAGAATGTGTACGAGACGAGGTTGATTATGCTCTGCCGGCTGAATACTGCGCTCAAGGGGAGAGGTTTGGCTTTCTCCACCCTGCCTTTGACGCCGACAACGTCAACCTTAGGGGGCGCATCTGCACCCAGTAGGGGTGCCGTTACTTCGCCATCTTGGAATGAATATCGACGGAGACGCTGCGCTCGTCGGTGTGGGTGTTCTCTAAATGCCTCCTTAATGCGCTCACCAAGAACCAAGCCCCAGTCCCGATAATGTCGCTTGCTCTCGAGGGTTTCTTTGAGAAAGAGGATACCGGTAGCGAGGGAGACTAGGAAGAAGATGGCGCCGATCATGTTGGGGAAGGCGAACGGGTACGTCTTGAAGAAGGTGCTGTTGCCGAAGAGTCCCGGCCATTGATCTGCTGGTTTTGCGAATAGACCACCGAAAGCTGGTCCGAATACCGATCCTACGCTCCACACTAACGGCATAACGGAGAATGCCTTCGGCTGAAGTTCTTTTTCTGTGACCATCTCTGCAACCATAGTCCTGATGATTCCAACTATACTGTTATTAGCATCGAGGTTAAAGGGGGGTTGACTCTGGACACATACCATTTCCGTTACTGGCGCCCTGGATAGCACGAACAGTGATGGCCATCGTTAAGCTTGTCGACATCCCCCATATTAAGAAGCATATCATCGTACATAGAAGACCAACCATAATAACTGGCTTTCTTCCCAGTCGATCGGATGCTCTACCCCACGGTACAGCTGTTATGCTCTGCGCAAGGGAAAATACGGAGCTGGTAACACCGGCCCATTTTGCAACCTCTTTTCTCTCAACACCGAAACTGGCGATCATCTCAGGGAGGTACGGAAAGACAGACGTATAAGCGAGGGGCTCTGCGAAACGTGCAACGGCTGGAGATAAAGTTAGCTGGAAGTAAATAAAAGGGATGAGTATCTCTTTAACATCGCCATGTCAAGGCCCACCGCGCCTTAATACCGGCTCTTGACCTATATCAACTTCACTACAGCGCCTGCCTGAATATTGATGCCATTCCTCAACATTAAGTTTCGTCAAGTCACGCAACGGTCAAGCGACAAGGAGAAGCGGAGGGTTTTGGTCTTCAGCCTTGTAGAATCTTGAGGCCCGGACGTATCCCATTGGACGGGAATAAACCAATAGTATATTCGAGAGAAAGGTAGGTACGTATAGCAGGCCATCCCGGATGCAACGTCCATCAAGATTCAACCCCTTCCAATGAAAAAACGCTATATTATTGACATGAAAGCTACATATATATGATAAGGGAACGTCGCCGCGTTTGAGGATAGTATTGTTAAGAAAGAAAAAATCTCAAGCTCACCCAATATGGCCAGCTGCTGGACTGGCAACTTCGGGCCATGGTTCTTTTTAGAAGTCATTCTCGTTGATGTATTTGAAACCTTAGGGGAAAGGAGATCGAGAAAGAAGGGATGGAGGGAACGGACGGATAGTCCGCAGGACTACTAAGGAGCAGCGTCTAGTTATATAAAACGAGATGTGATCTAAGACTGAGGAACAGGACGTTACGATCAGGAATCTAGTAGACAACCTCGACGTTTCTATACCCGACTTCACATGAACGATGTGGAAACTTCCTAGGTAGGGATGAATAAAAAGGTATAAACTAATGGTGGCAACCAACCGACCAGATTGAAAGAGTGACCAATGCCTGTGTCCGAGACCGCGAGGGGGGAACGAAGTCATTATAAACAAAGAGGAAGCGTCGGGTAATGCTACCTGACGACACCCACAGATTCTGTACCGAACACGCCTGGACCGTGGACTCGCCGGCGCTTGTCACCTTACACGACTCCGCCTTGTCGAATGCAAGTTCGTCGATACTAGGCCAAAAGAAGCTTTGGTTCGCCGCTGGGACGGGCTGGACGGGGTCGCTTCGTCGCAAGCGACGCCTCTGATTTGGCGGTATACCGTAGGTAGCCTCCCGAAGCCTTCTGGTCTTAGACCTAGCTCGCGGCAACGGTGGGCCCGGCCCATTACCTTATAAGGTGCGGTAAAGGTGTGCTGCATGCAATAAAAAATTTTCTTTTGAAGATGATCGCGTCGGCTACCACATATGTATGGATTGCCCCGCCCTTCAGCTGCGTAGCACATCTTGTGGGTGAGGAAAGCATTGTGGTGGTATAAACCGAGTATCCATTGCTAGAATGCAACCAGAGATCAGCTTGCCCCCCAAAACGCCCCCCTTACTCTCTCTCTTTTACAGAGTCAAAGTATGCGACTTTTCTAATTAGGAAGGCAAGGAAGGCGAGAAGGGACCTCAAGTCCGGTGTCGGACATTGTTTGAGTGCGATCCCGTAGGAAATATCGAAAATTAGTCAAATTTCTAGCTAGGGCCAAAGTGAAGGTCACACGGCCAACCTCCAGCCTCCTGATCATGCAAAGACAAGGGCGTCCGAAAGGGATCTACACTGCAAAGGGACGGGTATTGCTGCTGAGGCTTGAGCTGACCCGCTGTTCTTGAAAAGGAGTCGATATGATTGGGTATTTTGGTAGTTCTTCTCTCGCCCCGCGTCGACCCACTGAGTCTAAACTCTTCAAAGTGCGTAATGCGGCTAGGGAGACCCGTAGATCCTGCGAATGTCGAGTAGAAAAGTGATAGGTAATTCGATACGAAGACGATATTTTCGTGATCGTTGGAAGAACTTGGACGGCTTCAGACTATTTTAAGACATGCGCGGGGAACCGCACATGTATGTCCCATCATTCAGAGATCGGTAATGATCTTCAAAATAAGCAATAAGGTAGTCGTGTAAAATGCAAGGACAAATTTTCATGTCTCATAAAAAGAGTCGCTTGTACATTATGAACCAATGTGTAAGCACAGGTCAACTAAATCGTCGGCATCAATATTCTAGCGGCCGATTAGTACGAAGACACCTTTCTTACTGGAAAGACAACATTACGCGGCAGATTAATTGTCATATGATCTTTTATAATTCTAACGTTGTTTGCAATGGTTGGGTTGAAGTCAGGATACTCTCGGGAGGTTAGTTGCAGCTCCACCAAGCTACCTGAGAGGAGCCCCGCTTGAATGGAATTGAGTATTAGATAAATGTCAAGGTCCTGGTGATGAGAACTAAACATAACCCGAAACTATGCGTCTCAGCAAGCTTAACTTTAAGTTTCCTGCAGTCTCTTTAGCCTTAACATCAATAACAATGACGGTAGTTCAAATGTTCGCGAGGCAGGAGGATAGCTTATGGTGGCTGGGCTTATGATTACCTAATGTGGAGTATTAACTTGCTGCTAGGCTTAGTCAACACGGCGTACTCCCAATTATCATCACGGAACATGAATTTAGACTTGGTAAATTAGGTATTAAACTTCCAAAAGTTTCACACGGAGTGTTATCACTAAATACCTATACTAGGTATATACCCAGGTAAATATTTTCTAATGGCAAAAGGGTCAATTCAAAGTAGGGGAAAGCGAAACACGCAAAAAGGGGAGCTTATCATACAAATACGGCCCCGCCCAGATAATGGATCGGCCGAATCCGATTGCAACATTTCGACCGTCCATTACGTCGGAGTCGAGTGGCAAAGCTCCAAGCTCCAGGCTCCCGTAAACAACATCCATCATTTCACTAGACGCTGTCATGAGTTCATCTAGGCCTAAAGACGGCTGCGATGACAAGATGGCTAACGAGTATACACCATTAATCACTACCGTTACCGTCGGCGAGGTGCGCCGGAGATATCCCCATCAAATCCTCCGTCGATTTTGCACCATCGCATTAGGCTCCTCTTTAATTGCTCTTTTTATCACTTTTCTCGTCAGCGTTGTCTTTGCACCAACACCTAGCCACCATCATCATAACTGGCCTGGGCACCATAAGAAGCATCTCACTTATGAAGAGCTTCAAAAGATCCTCTTAGATACGCCAAGCCCGGCCAAGGCAGCCGAATGGCAACAATATTACACTGCCGGTCCTCACCTTGCCGGCAAGAACTTGTCCCAGGTAAGATATCAGAGCCTTAACGCTCATAATTTCATGCCAGTATTAATTGATATGCGCGACAGGCAGAGTGGACACGTGACCGTTGGGAGGAATGGGGTGTCAAGTCAGACATCGTAGCTTACAATACCTACATAAATTATCCAGTTGACCACAGGCTTGCTTTGTTAGAGAAATCTAAATCCAAGTCTAGCGACGAAGAAGCTTGGAAGGTGTCATTTGAAGCAACTCTTAGAGAGGACGTGCTCGACGAAGACCCTACCACACAACTCGAAGAGAGCGTCCCCACTTTCCACGGCTACTCAGCTAGCGGCAATGTTACTGGCTCCTTCGTATACGTCAACTACGGCACCTATCTTGACTACGAGGATCTCCTCAATGCCAATATTAGTCTCGAGGGGAAGATTGCAGTTGCCCGATATGGCGGCATTTTCCGCGGACTCAAAGTCAAGCGCGCTCAGGAACTCGGCATGATCGGCTGTGTCATTTTCACCGACCCGGGCGACGACGGAGAGATGACGGAGGCAAACGGCTACGACACCTACCCGAACGGTCCAGCGCGGCACCCTAGCAGCGTGCAGCGAGGAAGTGTTCAGTTCCTGAGTGTCGCGCCCGGAGATCCGACGACTCCCGGATACCCTTCCAAGCCCGGTGTGCCACGAGCGCCTGTCGACGGGGCGATTCCAAGTATCCCGTCTTTGCCTATCTCGTTCGTGGAAGCCCTGCCCATCTTAAAGGCGCTAAACGGCGTGGGACCTTCGGCGAAGGACTTTGGCAAGTATTGGACAAGGAACACTGGTCTTGGGTATAAGGGAGTCGAATACAACATTGGCCCGTCAGCCGATAACGTTGTTCTCAACCTCGTAAATGAACAAGAGTATGTCACCACTGACCAGTGGGACGTCATTGGTATAATAAATGGAACCATCCCCGACGAGGTGATTGTGATAGGCAACCACCGTGACGCGTGGATCGCTGGTGGTGCTGGAGACCCTAACAGCGGATCTGCCGTTCTAAACGAAGTTATCCGCAGCTTTGGCCAAGCTCTAGAGAAGGGTTGGAAACCTCTACGAACCATCGTCTTCGCCAGCTGGGATGGCGAGGAGTACGGTCTCGTGGGATCTACCGAATGGGTTGAAGAGTATCTACCTTGGTTGAATGTGGCCAACGTAGCATACGTCAAGTAAGTTTTTCTTTACTTTTCTTTCCTTGCTCTTTGCTGACTCCTGTTATTACAGTGTGGACGTGGGAGTTCGAGGCCCTGTGTTCGGCGCTTCAGCCGCACCCCTTCTAAACAAGCTTATCTATGATGTGACTGCACAAGTGCAGTCGCCTAACCAAACCGTCAAGGGACAGACGGTACGAGATGTTTGGGATGGCTATATCAGTACAATGGGAAGCGGTAGCGACTTTACGGCATTCCAGGACTATGCTGGTATTCCCAGTCTCTCCTTCGGTTTTGAAGGTGAAGTGGAGGATTCTCCCATCTATCATTATCACAGCAACTACGACAGTTACCATTGGATGGCTGAGTTCGGCGACCCTGGTTTTGTATACCATAAGACGATGGCGCAGGTTCTCGGTCTCACCATCGCAAAGCTGTCCGAAGCGCCACTCATTGCATTGAATGCAACCGATTATGCCGATGCGCTCAAGCAATACGTGAAGCAAGTTGAGACGAAATTGGAGAACACTCACCCTGAGCCGTCTACTGAAAAGGATATTTTCAACTATAGGGCTCGTGCCGTGAGTCGTGCCGCGAGTGCCGAAGCAGAGCTTGATCCGGAACTTTTTAAGGTGCTTCTAGCTCGCTTGTATCAGTCTGTTAGCGAGTTTAAATCCGCAGCAATCAAGCTTGACGCGAAAGCCGAGAAGCTAGCTGAGAAAGCTAACGAGCACATCCCTTGGTGGAAATGGATCAGCAAGCTTAAGCTTCTCCACGAGATTCGCTTCACCAACACAAAGTACAAGAAGATAGAGCGTGCTTTCCTACACCAACCTGGCTTGGATAGTAGGCCTTGGTTTAAGCACGTTGTGTTCGCGCCGGGACTTTGGACTGGTTATGCAGGCGGTACGTAAAAGCATCATCCTTTAAATGCGAGTTGATAGTCCTTGCTGACATTCGCTCTAGCTGTATTCCCCGGGCTCGTGGAAAGCATTGACAATAAAGATTTGGATAAGGTGTTGGAATGGGTTGACATCATTGATCACTGCATCGATGCTGCGACGAAGACTATAGAATGATCTACAGTACTCCGATGAGTCGGACCATATTTCAGCTTCCGGAACGAATATGGAACAGTTTCACAAAGGCCATAATTGCGTTTTTCGAACGCTGACTGTAACCTACCAAGTTGGTGGGTAATTGAGGCGCATCACCAGTTAGAAAAAACACTGCACAGCTCTCGTTGGCTACGAGTCACGAGACCATCCATCATTATACTGCTCAATGCGTCATACCACGTTTTGAATCGTAGCTAGTGAATCCTACGGTGCCATCTTTTTAAGCTTAAAGGTAAATGGGGTTAAGGAGATTCCTATTTGAGTAACGCCCAACCAACACCGATCATCGTAGGATTCAGCACATCGAAGATTTCTCCTTGAGGGATTCCCGGATCTTAACGAGCTGAGATCGTGATTGGGTCCAGCCCTCTCAGCTCTCCTCAGTTGCCACGCCCCTTTGCAATATATACATTACATGATCGCTGCTGCGTTGCGACGACACCGAGTGAGTTAGACTAAGCAGCCGTTCGTCCGCAGACCTGACGATCCTCGTGGGTATACTTTTGGACTTCTTGTTACAGTCGTTATATGCACCTCAGCTAGGAAGGTGGTTGTTAAACAACCTATGCAAGCCGCTGTGAGTGTAATCGTAGTCTATGTTGATGACTTCATCTGTAAGATGGACATGACGCCTCGGACCGAGCTCGTTCTATACTTGGAATTAGCTAACAGATATTCGAGACAGAAGTAAGATACTGTCATCGGACTAGCTGTTAGTTACGTGAAGAAATTGAATATAAAAAGAGTAGAATTTCCAACGAAGACGTCCAAGTAGAGCAGCATCTACATCTCAAATCATCAGACTACAAAGACTCAAGAGAAATCATCACTCATCTTTAACTTTACAACCTGTTACCAACCGCAAATATGTAGTAAGTTTAACCCCTGAGTCGACGAGAAGCCACATAGTTAACGAAGCCCCTCTCTTCAGCAGCAAAACCCTCTCAGTCGCCAGCATCACTGTCGCCATCCTCAGCACCCAAGTCTTGGGGAAGAAGTGCCACCTCGAGACCACGGTGTATCACAGGCAGAACAGTGCCTGCGGGTACGGTAGCTGCATTCCCGGGGACACTTTGTGAGTACCTCGCTACCTACATTTCCCCGGACATTTATCTATCTACTATCTAGCACTCTTCTACTCGCTAGGGAGCTAAGTGACTTTGCTAACACGTCTGAGCGAATAGCGGCGGCAGCGGCGTGCTGGAGATCGACGGCGACGTCAAGTGGAAGGGCAAGGGCGCCAACTACGACAAGCTGAGCAACGGGGACGGCGTCGACGTGGACGAGAGCGGCGTCAAGTTCCACATCGACGCGCTGGGCATCCCGGACTTCCAGGACAAGCCCAGCTGCCAGGTGCACATCGGCGACTACCTGAACCTCGGCAAGCAGGACGTGGACAACATTGGGCTGCCGGGTGTCGTCGGGAAGGACTTTGGCTGTACCCACGACTGGAACTGCTGAGCTGGGGTTCAAAGATGGGCTGCTAGAGACACACAATAAGGTGTCGTGAGGCGTTGAACGTCGGTAGACGAGACTTTTCTTCTTGTACATGTAAATATCATTCCTGTATATTATATCTGTAACGTGTATATGTAAGATATATCACTGTATATCATCAACTTTGGCCTTGATCCGAGCATTTGGATATCCTAAATAAACTAAAGTACATAGTTGATTATAAAATATGAGGCCGGAGATCCCTCAGCTTAGGTGGCCTCCGCTAACCCCCTTGAAACCCCCACGAAGAGAGAGAGAGAGAGAACAAAAGGGAAAGGAAAGACAGAAAGGAGGAAGAGAAATAAAACATCATGGCCCTCGTAAGCTGGAATAATCGTAATATACCGTTAATACCATTGTTAGAAAACCTGTCCGCCGCGGTGTAAACATCTTGCTATCATCGAATCCCGGCATTGCCCAGGTACAATTCGGAATCCTGCAATGGCTGCGAGCGCGACAGCATTAAGGCTATGAAGTCCTTTCGAAACATCCATCTGGAAACAGAGTGTTGTCTGATATAGAACTGCCTTGGCGACTTTTCTCGCGTATCTCAACGAAGGTCGTGCGAACGATCCCTTCTTCGTCAACCTGAAAAGGGGTAAGACTACCGCGAGCATAAGAAGATTGATCGAAAGAGTCAGTAGTTCCAACACTCGATTTGCGAAGATGACCGAGCGACATCTCATCTTCCCCGATCTTTCGATAGCTGCTTTCAGGGATCGTGACCACGCTATGGGGACCAGTCTGCGCCGATTTCTCGTCCGGTGTGGACCGTCTAAAAATCAGGCTGGACCACGAGCCCAACGACGCCAAGACCCTGTTCAGGAGCGTCCCCTGTGTGAAGATCCTGGGGATCGCAGGGACGCAGAAGACCAGGAACCCGAATGTCACTTCGTAGTGGGTCGAAAGGACCTGCGAGAACGCGGTATACGTCATGTCCGCGGACAGCGAAGTCTGCACCGACGTCACCAAGCGAGCGATGCTGGCGAGAACCGCCCTATCGCGAACTCCCATGTCAGTGTATTGATTCGTCTTCTATGGCGGGGTGCTACTTACATTATACCCAAGCCGAAGACCAAAGAAAGACCCAGCTTCTTCTTAGGAGTCATCTTGAGCTTCCAGATGATCCTTTGCGGGAGGATCAGTATGAGTATGTCCGAGACACAGTTTATGGAAGCTGTAGTCGTGGGTATGATCGACGCCTGTATGCAAGTGCCGGGAACGGTTTTATCCCAAATCCTCTGGCGTGGTGTACAGGAGAGCTCTCGGGCGATGATCACAGAGAGGTAGAATAGAATATTTATGCCAAGTAGAATGTTACAGGCCCACTTCAATCAGAATCAGTCCGTGTCAGCGAAGAGGTTAGACGGAGTTAAAGCGTTCTTGATGGTACATACGTAGAATGATCTATTTGTGCGTCGAGGAGCGAGTATCCTGGCCCACTCCAGGAGAATGGCAGCCTTGAGCATCATCATAGTTGCAGAGTAAAGGGAATAGGCTAAGTTGGAGACCTGATGCTCGTTAACGTGGTAATTGACAACTTGATTGACGCTTGTCTTACGTAGAGGATTTCCGACAAGTCTCTGACACGAATATCCCACTGGTGTGCGAAGCCCGCGCTGTGTGCCCAACGATAGCAGGAGTAGGCAAGTGTATTCGCCAGAGCCTAGTTCATTGGTCAGTCTAATATAAGAAGATGACGTGCTAGGTAGTAGTAGGAGGCTCTAATACAAATGCTGCGTAACCGAAGGCTGTAAAATAGGGGTTAGTGAACAGATCTGAATAGCAAGGTCAAGGTTGTGGTACCATCTTCGATGTAAAGTCTTTTACCAACAAATGCTTGGACATACGTTCGAATAATCATAGCCACCGCTACGATTACTTGGCAGACGATCGTAGACACGATGACCGCCCTATTGTTATTTGGCGGGCTATCGAAGTTGGGAATAACATTTGGCGGAGGAGCAAGAGCCGGTCCACTCAATATCTTCTCCCTCAGCTCAGGGGGGAGTAGGTAGAGCTGATCAAGAGACATTGAAAAGCTGTAGATTATAGAGATACGGTAAGATGTATTGCTAAAGTGTGTGTTCTGCTCTTAGTTTGGATGTCCCCGAAAGTCTGTATCGACGCAGACCTTTGGATTCTTCAAGTATTATATATGAGGGTAATGCCAGCAAGGCTACGAAGGCCCCCAACAGTGTCCCCAACTCTTACATGCGAAGAACGTAAGCTCTTTCATCACGAATGACTTGTAATATATGCAAGTATATGCTGCAGTTGGCACACTAAGTGCGATTTTATTATAATTAGGTATCGGCAATTGCACTTTGGATAAGGGATACACTCAATAGAAACTTTACAAGGTGGTCAGCGATGCTCTCCAAACATGGTTGCAACCAAGAGAGTTGGGCACTTCTAAAAATACAGTTCGATACCTACCTCGTAGATATATGTCGTGCATATGGGGGCTGGCTTTGTATGTATACTGAATGTAACACCCCAGCCTGTAGCTACTGCGGCGATGGGGTATGGAAGCATCATACATCTAATGGCTATAAGGAGTGACAATCGAATAAGATAGTTAGCAATATGAAGAGTTAAGCTTTAGTTACAAGAGAATGACTGGTTTTCTAGCCTCATTGATGCTTTAGGTATCATACTGGGCCGTACTCTTCGCCAAGCGTGTTTCTTTGGAAGTACGTAAAGGAGGAGAGTAAAAATAGCGTTCGAGGCTCTTACCAACTTACCAACTTATGAACTAGATATATTAAAGTAAGCAAAAGTGCGTGGCGCATAGTTGCTGTGCTGCGCCCGGCCCCGGCATCGTTACGGCAATCCGGAGACTCCATACAGCCCCCATGGGGAATAGGAAATAAAAGACATACCTACTTCGTAGTGACTTGCATTCGATCTTTTCTGCACCTGACCTATCTTGGAAAATCGGATTATAGTAGTGCCCTGGATAGGAGTCTGCTTTTTCTCTTCTCTATTTCCCGGGGGAGACGGGAGGATGTGGCTATGCTCGGTATTGGCGACTGGGGACCTAGTGCTAAAGCGGATCTTCATTCGACGACCCCATGGTACTCATTAAATTGGTTAGGCAACAATTTAAAAGAACAAAAGAAAATCGCGATGGCGCTGTTCATCTCACTCTCGTTAAGAGGAAATCGTCGCTCGTCGCAAACAGGTAGTTACGGACCTGTCGAATGTCACGATGCGGTGGATCCTCGGAGCCGGAGCAGCCCTCGTTGCCTCAACTATCGCTAAACCAACGTCTTCGCGCACCGTGAACAAGCGGTATGTAGAGGAGCGAAATGGGGTAAATTACAATATTTTCGAGCATGCCGCCACGAGCTCGAAGATGTCATTCGTTAAGAACTCGGGCATTTGCGAGACGACGCCTGGCGTTAACCAGTATTCGGGGTATATCTCGGTGGGCGACGGTCTGAATATGTGGTTCTGGTAGGTCGGCGTAGCAAAAACGAGGTACTTGAGACTGGGATGTTAACATGTTATTTATAAGGTTCTTCGAAGCTCGTCAAAATCCCGAAGAGGCACCGCTGGCAGCGTATTTCGAAGGAGGCCCTGGGGATGGTAGCGAATACGGGCTGTTCACGCAACATGGTCCGTGTCACTTTGTTAATAACGAGACCACGCCGTCCTTAAATCCATACAGCTTTAATGAGTACGCCAACATGCTCTACGTTGATCAGCCAATAGGCGCTGGCTTCTCGTATGGCAATGTCTCCGTCAACAGTACCAAGGCCGCTGCCCCTTACGTGTGGACTCTGCTCCAGGCATTCTATG
Organism: Hypoxylon perforatum; assembly: GCA_028571165.1. Classification (NCBI taxonomy): domain Eukaryota; kingdom Fungi; phylum Ascomycota; class Sordariomycetes; order Xylariales; family Hypoxylaceae; genus Hypoxylon; species Hypoxylon perforatum. The sequence continues at coordinate 1,858,058 of JAOXNQ010000007.1, forward strand.
ACAACTTCCCCGAGTACGAAAATCGCGACTTCGGCTTATGGACTGAGTCGTATGGTGGACATTACGGTCCCGAGTTCGTGAAATACATCTTGGATCAGAATGCCGCAATAGCTAAAGGAGACCTTGAAGGAGAGGAGATCCGCGTGACAGCCCTTGGCATCAACAATGGCTGGTTTGACGCCATAATTCAAGAGAAGGCGAACGTCGATTATGCATTCGACAATTCGTACCGGCAATTTATCAATGAGTCTTACCACGCCGAGCTTCTAAGTCGCTACGACACGAATTGCACGCCTGCCCTGGAACGATGTGCAGCCACCGACACAAGCGAGGATTGCTTCAATGCATGGAGTTCATATATGAATGAAATCGAGTATCCGCTGTTGGCTGCCATGAGGGAGGGTTTCCCTACCGCCTATCCTGGAGACATACGACGGCAACCTTTAAGACCTTCCTCGACATATGTTTCGTACCTGCAAAGAGCGGATATCCAGAAAGCCCTTGGAGCGGAGGTTAATTACACCGATTCAATAGGAGCTGGTGCTTTCATTTATGGTGGCGATGGTAAGTCTGCCTGCTCTAGAATGAGGACTCACTACTAAAATAAAAATGAAACAGATCCACGCTCATTCTTAAGTCAGCTATCAACAATCGTTCAGGCGGGTATACCAATCGTCTCGGTATGTGCAAGACTCTCTTATGCCTCAAGTAGTTCATCACGACTCACTCTTCCGTAGTACGCGGGCGATGCGGATTACGTCTGTAATTGGCTGGGAGTCCTCCAAGTAGCAGACGAGATTCAGTGGCCAGGACAGAAGGCGTTCGCGAACCAGACGCTAGAGCCGTACACTCTCAATGGAGTGCAGAAGGGAACGTTTAAATCCCTCGATAACCTGATCTTCATGCGGATGTTCGAGGCAGGTCACAATGTGCCGTTTTATCGTAAGTTTCGATTTCAGCCAGAATTAGAATTGTTCATATCGCTGATCTGATCGCAGAGCCGGAAGCTTCGTTGCAGATCTTTGAACAGGTCATGAAGACGGGCGGTGTAGCTCCTACATAAAACAATAGATCTCGATGAAGCATTTGTAGAGTGTCTTGTAACAAAGCTGTGTTGTAATTTTTTAGGTGTGTGAAGCACAGTACGCCACTTCGTATCGATCCACGTTGCCGAGATATCCGCACGGTCCCCGGAGGCCTACATATGTACATTAAGGAATCGGCTCCCCGCATTGGCTGCCTTCCTTCCCCCACCTATCCTCATCCTCATTCAATGCGGTGATTCCCGGTCCAACAACTTCGGCCCCTGGCCCCCCCTCCGCCATTGGCCCTCATGCGTGCATGATATGATTTCTGGGCTTCATATCTGTGTGTTATAGAATCTGCAAGATGTGCCTGTGTTTGCCGATAATGCAGGTCAGCATCGCCCCATTGGTGAGGGACACATTGCTGTTTGCTCTATGTTAGGCAGATAGCAGATATAGCTCAATTATGCCTTTTGGACCCGCACTATCTCTGACTCCTCGGCCTACCGTCCTGCAGTCTGAAGCTCCGCCTCCTTTTCACGATCGAGAATATAACTGATTACCTCGCTGGCTGCCTGAAATGACGTTACACCGTAGATTGCATCTATTGGATGGCCACTCAGCCTTACCGGTTTCATCATGGTGAAAGCTGCAAGCTTAAGGCATCTGCCTCTGATTCTTGCCATCCTTGTCTTACACATCTGCAGCCTGCAGCTATTGGCTTAGACCTGCATGCCTAGGTAGGCAACATGGTCAGCACAGGGGCCTCACGAAGCTAAGTGGCACGGAGCTCCCGTGAAGTACCTACGGGAGGAAGACATGTCTATAAAGATGAAAGGGCCTTGTCTTTCGTCTTCCTTACCTTCCAGTAGTCATTATCCATCCTGTCTCAATATCTACCACACCTTGCATTCCGCGCCCTTCTTTTATGCGTCCTTTGAGAGTATACACAGTTACTAGATACACAGACACTAGCACGATGGATGATACCAGCTCTATTGACAGCTATGCGGAGATCGGCCCCTCTAATAGGGGGTTCGAGAAGGGCTTCGGGGGCTTCGGGTCGAACGACGAGGAGAAGCACGTAGAAAAACTCAAGGCTCTTATTGCGAAATCAACCGCCAATGGTGGTGTCGCTAAGGAGCTCGCCGAAGACGAAGTTCCAACTGTTTCTTATGTCCTTCAGTACAAAGGCTGGGGCGGAAGACTGATCGATGGTGAGTTTCCACCCTCACTCAGATTAACAATGCAACAAGATATTAATAAGTGTTAGTCTGCCGAAGCAGGGAACCTATCAACATTCAACTCGATGACATGGTCGACGAGGGGGCGTCTTCAACGAAGCCGATCCTCGAGATCGTCACCAAGATCTCAACCCAGCTCGTCAAAAAGAACAGTACACCGGTTCGACGCCCCCCTCTTCGTCGACGTGGATGGTCTCCGGATTATTACGAGCGTCGTGAGATACCCGACTACAATCAGAATGACGAGGAAGATGCGGAGATGAAGATTGCCAAAGTAGAGAAGACGTCTATGGTGATCAACTCCATCCATCTGATCAACGCTCTCAAGGCCGTGGTCGGATACTATCCTGGAACATCCTTCCTTGGGGATAGCGTCAAGGTCCAAGCGCCATACCAAGTCCTAATACACCACCGAGAGCAGCTTGCACGCTATAAGGTCAGTCAGCCAGCGGTGCACGATGCAGAGTACGCTTTCACGACTGCTAGGCATATCGATGTGCTCCTTGATTTCCTCAAGAAGACTCTCGGCGACCAGATCCGCGAGGAGGAAGAGCGCCATAGCAGCGCTGTCCCGTCGGCTACCTTCGACAAACTGTGGATGATCCTGAAGCCAGGCGAGGTCATCTACGCGAAGCATGATTACAGGTGGACTCCTTTCGTCATCTCCAAAGTCCACGACAATTCTTCCAAGGGCGAAGAGGGTCCGACTTCTTACACCATTGACTGCTGGAACATCACTTACGCTTCCGAGAGGTTCTCCCGCACAATGCAGTCGTTCGTCATCGATCCCTTCACCGGTGCAGAGGCCATCACAAGCCTCCCCGTCGTTCCAGCTCGCTTCTTCAGAGGTGACAAGAGCGACACAAATCCCGAAGAAATTCGGGAGAAGCATATCAAGCTCGGTAAGTCGGTCTGGGAGCTCGCAAAAGGACCGAGCTATATGTCTTACGACGGAAGCTTGGTTGAAAAGGAGCCCACCTACGATTGGGAGGACCCGGTAAACGTATGCACGACTGGCTATATGAGCGGTCGGGTTATTGTGGACAGTCTAGGGTTCGCCCGGTACTCAATGGACAACCCAGTCGCAGGCCGCAATAGACGCGGGCCACCACCACCCATTCGTCCTGCACCCCAGAAAGACTCGTTGCCGTATTTCGCACCCAGTTGTGGCTGCAGTGCCTGCAGCAATGCCGACGCCGCAAAGGATAACCTAAGCCCCTTCGCCTCGTTCGAAGACCTGGACCCTGTGCGCGACCCGGCGCCAGAGCTCGACCTCTACTACCTAGTCCTGAGCAAGATCGTCTCCGGCTTCGTGCTCGGGGAGCGACGGTGGGGCCACTTCAACGTCGAGGACCTCCAGGAGATCAAGTTCGACAAGGAGGCGTTCAAGTACCTGGTCCTCGACGACGAGGTGAAGCTGACGGTGCGCGCGCTCATCGGCAAGTTCGCCAGCGCGGGCGGCCAGGTCAGCCCGTGGCCGAACGACTTCGTCAAGAACAAGGGGCAGGGCCGTATCTTCTTGTTGCATGGCAGTCCCGGCGTGGGCAAGACGTGCACGGCGGAGTGCGTGGCCGAGCTCACGCACCGGCCGCTCATCTCGCTCACGAGCGGCGACCTGAGCACCGACTCGTACAACGTCGAGCGCAACCTCAGCTACTTTTTACAACTAGGCGAGCGGTTCGGCGCCATGGTTTTGTTGGACGAGGCCGATGTGTACCTCGAGTCGCGCCGCGCCAAAGACATCGAGCGCAACGGGCTCGTGTCTATTTTCTTGCGCGCGCTCGAGTATTATCGGGGTGTGCTGTTCTTGACGACGAACAGGGTGCAGACGTTCGATTCTGCGTTTACGTCGCGTATTCATGTGGCGCTCCATTATAAGGCGCTCAGCGACCGCGACCGCGAGAAGATCTGGCTCAACAGCTTCGAGCGGCTGGAGCGCGACAGCGAGGGCAAGGTACACGTCGGCGTGTCGACGCGCGAGTACGCGTACGAGAGCCGCGACGTGCGGTCGCTGCGGTGGAACGGCAGAGAGATCCGGAACGCGCTGCAGACGGCCGTCGCGCTCGCCGAGACCGAGGCCCTCGAGGACGGCAGCGATATCGTAAGCGTGTCCGACAGGCACCTCCGGGCCGTCGTCAAGATGAGCCGCGGCTTCAAGAACTTCCTGCGCCTGCAGAAGGACCGGGCTGACCAGGACGATGTTGAAGATGAGGTTGAGGAGGAAGAGGAGGAGGATCTGGACGCTGATGACCATGCTTCTACTATTTATGATGATTAAGCGGTGATTTGTCCATCTTAGTTAGGATCTGGATCGAGAGGAACTTATATTCTTTTCGGTCACTGTCTTTCATGAATTGTACGAGGCTTACTTGGGAATAGGGGACGGATACTAAGAAGAAAGCTGCTTAACGGAATGTAAAACTTGGGCAATCTCGAAACGAATAAAAAAAAGCTATACTGTATTTCAGATACTCTTTCATAGGTTATCATGATTGAACAATGACTAGGTATGTTTTTATTCAAGAGTTAGGTTCGTGGCTTCTATAGTACCCAGGTGCCTATCAAGATCATCTATCAAACATGATACAAAATACTTTCTGCTTAATACATAAGTATTTAATATTATATTTGAAAATAAAAAAAAGTTATTCACTGCTGGATTCGAACCAGCTAGCTTTCATTTATATTAATAAGCCTTCCAGGTGTGTAACCATCACACCAAGTGAATTTTGGTGAATCCTGCGATACCATGTGTAGCGTTCATGATCCGAAAATAGATACTTATAGGATTAGAGAGGGAAGATATCCAAACCAGTTAGCGATACAAAACGCTAATGAAGTATCCTAGGAATGGCCTGTCTCTTTGGCAAAGTGTCATGAGATTATTATGTTAATATATTAATAGGGCTTATAGATGGCAAGAAACAAGATCTGATATTCCCTCTCTCTTTTCCCCCATTTTGTTTTTATTTTCATTTATCGTTTATCTTGCACCGTTTGGATATCCCAAAGAACTATTTTGCAAAATCACGTAAACAAGCTTGGTATCAAAATAGAGTTCCCTTCTCTTAGCCCAAACGCTAGACGCGTCCAAATAAGCCAATTCACCACCTGGTTGAGGATTTTCCGCTTAACAAAACAGAGGCGCAAAAAGGCTGATACAGCGCGCGTACACACATATACATACACACGCTGGCTTATAAAGGCAAGAGACTTATACGGTCTGGCGCTCGGTCTTGCCGCGGGACTGGCGGCCCTTCTCGGACCATGGGAAGTGGAAGACGGGGACGAGGAAGAATGAGTTGCTGTATCAAAGTTAGCTACTGTGATTCTATAGTAAGAATAGCAATTGGGTCCGTACCTAGAGTCGGCAATACCAGCGAAGGCATTGTACCACGCGAGGAAAGCAGCGACCATGCCGAAGCCGCCGCCGGCCTGCTGGAGCCTAACGGCGGACTCGGCGGCGCCGTTGGCGGCGGCGAAGTAGCTGCAGGCGAGCATGAGGAAGGCGATGTCGAGGGTGAAGAAGAGCATGCAGAACATGACGGTCGACCGCAGGGTGCACAGCAGCAGGAGGAAGGTGAAGATGAACCAGCCCGTCAGGAAGAAGCCGAGCACCGAGTTCTCGTCGGCCGCGATCGTGTAGTCGCCGAGCACGTTGAACCCGGGTGTCAGGATGATGGCGTACGAGATCCAGAAGCCGCCGTACGAGGACAAAGCCGTGGCGCCGAACGTGTTGCCGACGGCCATTTCCCTTTGTTTCGGGTAATCGAGTCAGCGCCAGCGCACCTGTGCGGGGAAACAGACACATGGAGAGAAAGAAGGCGCTTTGTTTGTGCTCGCGTGCGGGTTTGCGGGGTTGGTTTACTTACCACATGCCGGCTAGCAGCTGCACGAGGCCGCCATAGCCGTAGGCCAGAGACAAAGCGATGTTGGGGTGGGTGACGCCGCGCGCGTTGCAGTTGACGAGGGAGAGCACGAAGGTCGTCAGGGCGAAAGCAGAGAGGCCGAGGGGCGCGGGATTGGCGAACTTGCGGTGCTCGGTGGGCTTGTACAGGCCGGGCTGGAATTCCCCCCCGAAGGCGGGCAGCCGCGGGTCGGTGCCGGTGTGCGCGTGGAACAGGGGGTTGCCGCCGTAGTCGTATCGCTGGTTGGGGTTGCCGCCGTTAAGGTTTGCGCCGGTGGTGTGTGGAGGAGCGTTGCCGACGCCAACATCGCCAATCTCCTTCTCCCCCGTGGGAGCCTGGTGCAGGTCGTTGGTGGCCATCGCGACTGGCAGACTGGTGTAGCTTCTTGTAGTTTCTTCACACGTTTTTCGGCGGGGTCGAGGTAAGACCCAATGTGAGAAGGGGTATAAGGTAAGCTTGCTATGGTGGAGCCTGCTTAGTAGTTTGCTGTCCGCATCTAGAGGAAGCAAAAAAAGAAAATTCCCAATCGAAAGCTCTGGGGAATCAGGGGAGGAACTACCCAGTGCTTTATATTAATGCAATGGGGAATATGGAATTAGGTACATGTATTCCTGGGGGGCCATGGGGCCGCACGGAGAAATGATAGAAAGGAGGACTAGACTCGGTTCGTAGTTTGGTACTCATGCAAAGTCAGCGGTGGGGAAAAGGGGACTAGGGCCAGAGGACCAGAGGACCCAAAGGGAAGAAAGCAGACGAGAGCGACGAGAAAGAACAAGGGTATCTATTTTGCTCCACCTCTTCTTCAGGGTCGAACGGCTTCGAATGGTCCAAATGGGCACGAGCTTGTTGGCTTGGCTAACTTGGGGTTCTCCTTTCATCAGTGTATGATCAACGATTGGTACGTCTCCGGGGTAAGCTACCCCAGCAAATTGCATCACCCCCGATCGCCTTTCAATTACATGGTACATTATTAGCTACCCAAGTGGATGGGTTACATCGACAACCCGTTTAGGTCAGATGCTGTTGGGATCAAAGAAGCAGCATTCCATCGTTGCAGCATGACCATTAGCACATCCAACGCCATCTCGGCTTGTTCTGACCCCGGTTGCTCCAAACTCTCCAACTCCAACCAGTGCGAAGAGAGCGAGAAAAAAAGATAGTTGATCAGTGCTAGTTAGCAGGTTCAGATATCCTGTTCTACATAATCTGAGTGGTAAAACTATTAATAAATAGTGAATATCGGAGTGAAAAGGCTAACTTCGCCCGAATCATCCTTCTGTTAGCTAATTGTCGTCTACTAGCTAGTTCCGCTTCGCCGGCAGACCGGGACCGTCCCCTTTTCCCACGTTACGCAAGAACTCTTGAATCAGAGTGTTAGCTGACTGGTCGCCAACGAGAAACATGGGCGTTCTAGAAAAAGAAGTGATCGATTTATGTAGCGGACGCTAGGGTTAGTGCTACACCGTACTTGGTATGGAGGTGGGAATAGAGGTGGGTGCGGTGGGTATAGCTGAAGGCTGTGAAACTGGGGTTCAGGGCTAGCCTAAGATTTGTCTGGATGTGCCCGGACGAATGGTTGGAATTCCCTTACAAAATGGTGTTTGCTCAGGTTGTCTTGCTGTTAGGCAGTTCAGGTTCCTCAAAGGTGTCAAAAGTGCAAAAAGTGCTTACTACCTTGTACTCGGAGACCTGACCCCCCTGCTAGAGCGAATGGCGCGTCCTCCCTGCCGCGCCGGAGAAAAGGGACGAGGTTCCAGTGACCATACTATCAAAGGCACCTAACATAGTAGCATACAACTAGTGTAAGCCGTATAGCTCCATTCCTCATTTCTATAAGGTAATTTGTTGAGGAAGAGATGCTCCGCTGGAGTTTTTATTTTTTATGCAGATTTGTATGTCAATGATAATGGAACAATATTTATTTCCTATCTCACGGGAGAGGGGGGTGTAATAGAGATTACGTGTTACATATGCGCATAAGAGCACTGTAACGTGCGTAGAGATTGGGTGAGATGGCGTTTTGTAACTTCTACCAATACGAACGGACCTCACATACGTCTTGCATGGAATAAGCAGATGATATCTGATTACCGACAAGACAAAAAGGAAAGATAGGTGCAGCTCGATGCAACCAAGCGAGGTGGCACCATTGTCCTCGGTTGGTGGTAACTGGGAGGCCCCCCCGAGGAGCCGCATACATGCTTCCCGTTGTTTCAAAAGTCGGGAATGATTCAGTCGTGGCTCAGAGTTATAAGAAATGGCGTGTATCATGGGACCACGAGGAGAAGGGTAATGAGGAAGAGGAATAGAAAGAGCGAAAGTAAACCAAACACGGGTTGCGAGTCATCTTCAGTTGGTCTATTCCATGTAACATCAGCTGTGATTGTGATAGGGATATTAGCTGGCCCATATCTATCCTCTACCACACTAGATAGGGGGGCATGCGTATTCCATTGTTGTACAACTCTGTTGGTTCTATTTGGCACCCGCATAATCAATATACCCTATTATTGGCTATATCGGTCCGTACGTCAGCACTACTACCCGATTATCCGCGCTCGAGTTCACCATCCCCAAAAGCAACTGCGAATAACGGCTGTGTAATTTAAACCAATCCAGCTCTTTGCCATCTTGGTGGTAGTAATATCTGAGGGGATATCGCTTCGCAGAAATTCAATATGCTTATCCACGTATGATTACCTTGCCTTTTCTTTTAGTGTAATTATATCTTGTTCTTGTTTTTATATGCTGTCGAATCCGCCACCCCCTAACAAAATACGAAATATACTACCAAATACTAAACCAATAGTTTTACAGCGATCGAGTCGCACGTTTATTAGAATGTCTAAATTCTTACCGGTCATGTTACCTTTGCCAGTCGACCTAGGTCGTTTGGTCTACATATGTAGGAAACCAAATAGTTTGATGTCACTATGAAGGAAAAATAAAAAAAGACTGCCTCGGCACACTAACCATCCAAAGCGATTGTGCTATTGTGGAAATTAGATCATACAAGACGCATATAACACGTACATATCATATATGTACATAAGATCTCGGCATTGCACATATTCCCCCACGAGCAAGCGGGGAAAATTGAACCCTTCCCCTCATCCTCCACTGATCTCCAAAGACCAAAGACATTTCCAAGACTTCTCCAAGAAAGGAATATCCTCAATAGTTAGGTCTTGACCGCCTTAATGCAGGCTATCATTAGGGGGGCTGAAGAAATCCTATCTTGTCACTTGACTGATCAAGGTATTCCCTTCGAGCGAGCAACATGCCACCAAGTCCCAGTAGCCCAGCTAAAATTTCAACGCCGTCTTTGCTAGCTTCTTCTGGATGCCGCGACCTTGGGCCTTGAATCCCGACTACTCGGAAGCTATGAGGCGTGTCTATCCCTTGGCTAGCTTGGGTTATGTACATGATGAGCAAATACTTGCAGCTTTGCCGTACCCCAGATTTTACGTATTTTTTACCCCACAATCTCACGGAGCTGAGGAAGCTGAAGAACAAACGTCATTCCAATCGTGAGATCTGCCCTATTGCCGAGGTGCCGCATAGGCTCTGAGCGTTTACACATATTTCAACAAATGTTAGGTAGAAATATCCTCCTAACTTGAGGGTTAGAAATAATTCAATTATAAACAGGGTCGGGCAAATTCTTGGTATTGACTCGTATAATACAGCGGGGAAATAATTGCAGAGTAGCATCTGGGGAAGCTCAATTTTTCTGTGCACCCCCTGACCCCCTGTTCGATTCCTTTTGCCCTAGCTAAAAACGGGTTGCAATTCCTCCATCAAAGGATGGGCATTCGTTAATCTAACTTACCAACTTACCAACCAAGGATTGAGTCGTGGGCCGTGGCAACCTTCAAGCTTTTCCGCTGGCCTCCGCATGATCTCGCGTGGGCGACGTGTCAATAATCCGATCTAAGACCACGCCATGCGTACCTGCGGTACCTTATAGATCTAGACCATGACTGCATGCCTGTTGAATGAAGTTCGCCATCAGCCTTTGAAGGCCATTACCTTAAGCGGCTGATGTCCTACCGCATGTGTAATTCGTACCATTATTCAGCGTCAACGACTAGGCAAACTTCCGTTCTCGTCATGGCACCTGACGGTTTACTTAAGCAATTCGCCCACACACCTACCTAGGTAGGTACCTGATAAGCAAGACAAAACAAAAACATGGCGGAATCACCTTCTGACTTATATCCGAGAGGCGTACTTCACATGATATACTAAACGTTAGACTTTACCGAGTATGCGTGGTGCAAGCTGTAGGTTTCGGGGACTATCCGAGGTGAACAAAGCGCCATCTTGCAATAGGTCGCCGACGCGACACCCCAAACAACAACCACACGGCGGATGTCACGCTCAAGGAGATAAAATCCATAGCCTGGGGTCTTCTCGCCCAATTGTGTAGGCAGGAGCTCCTGCGGCTCGCCGTCTACCGACTACACCGACGGTTTCACAGCATCGGTGGTACCGACAACTCAGGTAAGGGGGTTTATTGGCACTGGGCACAAACAAGATCTATCCATGAAATATTCCGTGTTGAGGCTGGGTCATGGGTAGTTGAAGGATGCTCGATTGAAATTTAGCCGACTGTAGCCTGCTCCGATACGTATATCTCGTTGGAATTTAGCCTTTGTGCGTTTACCCGACCCCTGGTTTGATATTACGACCCGTATAGCTTAATCCATAGTAAGCGGCGTGGCCGCCAAGTACCTAATCGAACTACACACATGCAAGGGATCATCATCCTTGATTATAGAGGAGTGTATTGTCAGAGCTAGGACTCAAGAGCCGTAAATACCAATCGACTAAAGAAGACCGTTAGATGTTCAACAACACATTAGAACTTCGAACATAACTCAATAGAAGACGCAGAATGAGACTACTCTCTCGATCTTGTATATATCAAGTGACTACCCTATATGCTTACTTCAACGAAAATCTTGAGAACGACGAATCTTCAGTTTCAATCTTTAGGAATAAGCGATTTACTTGAATAGCCCGTACGATTTAGTGTACAGACGTTCTACCATACGCAGTTCCCACACCTACTCCCTATAACACCACTACTCTTAATGAAATCTACGCATGTTTGCTTACGAAATAAGAAAGCAGCGAATAAGCCAGAGTCAAAATAACTAGGCTACCACGAAGGACAATTTGGTCTCTTCCCTCTTCTAGAACGGTGACGTTCCCCCATGGCTTCTAAACTTTCCCGTTATATCGTTTTGTGGCCTACAATAATGTATACTCGTTTCTACAATAATGTATACTCGTTTCTGGGATGATTCATTGGGTAAGCGTATGGACCAAGATAAGCGGCACATGTTGGAGAGTTGTGGGATGGGATGCTTTCGAGCGCACCTCATACAAACGTGGGCGAACTCCATTTACATTAATCGTAATAGCTATCTCATTGCAGGGTGTATATCACATCCAACTAACTTGGAAGCTCGTGACTTAGTATGTATACATACCACCCGTTTACTTGTTACAGTGACATCCCCCCTAAGCTCCGACAAAGGAGATCAAAATCCCTACTACGTAGGTATACGAAGGACGGTGGGGAGATAGCAGTGTCGTGATAGCAGTGTTGTTCGTTTCAGCCCATGAAAACGTCATCCTGATCACCGTGACCAGTCCCTGCTTCGTCCAGATCCGGCATCCAGCCCTTAGGTCGCTCGCTACCTCGAACAGTGATGCCGTAGCCGAGCCGCTCTACCTTGAGTACCTGTTCGTCCATGATGCTTACTTTCTTCGAGTAAGCATACGGCTTCCCACCAACAGACGGGCAGATGTGCAGCATAGAGCTCACATCCTGCAGGTCCTTGAGGATCGTGCGGTTGTCTCCGTCGCTTTTCTCGTCGGAGGTGCCCTTGGTAGTTGATCCAGGCATGCTTCCCATTAGGGCAGTGACAGCAGTTGCGAAGCGCATCATCTCGCCAGTGAGGTCGAAGATGCCAAAAACGTAGTCCGGAGACGTGAGCTCTATCTTGGCAGGGAGAATCTCTTGCGCTTGCGAGGGGGTAATGAGCGTCTGGTGCTGGAGGTAGTGGGAGAACGAGACAGCCTCGACGAATTCCTCCAGGCAGATGAGGGGGTAGCGGTAGCGGTTCATTCCGGCTACGTCTTCCTCGATGGTCGCTAGGTGTGCGGCTATCTCCTTCATTCGCTCGTCAACATCTGCCTTGAGGCGATCCGGCAGAGGCTGGTTGAGTTTGCGGACACTATAAATTGAACGTCAGTCAGGGGTGTGATACTCAATAAGGAGCTCGAGCAATCTCACCGTTGCAAGGAGAAAATACTATCGCGATAGTTAGCCTTTGAGCTCAAATAAATTTGCAATGGAGATAGACTCACATCTTCTTACTTAATGCCGTAACATCTCGCGACACCTTGCCAATCTTCATTCGACGGTCGTGATGCTCGTCAAGCTCGCTGCGGAACGACTCAAACATGGATGTGTATGCGTTCCGTGGCAAATCACGGACAGGCTTGTTGTACGCCATCTTCTCCTTCCCGCGGTAGTCTCTCTTAATTCCACCAACTCGGTTTTGGGTCTGATTCTGCGGTACAACTACTTCAGACATTTTCGGGTGTGGTGAGGGTTCAATGTCATTTCACAACGCCGATGATACGACTTATTATACAAACTGGGACCACACAGTTGGTCACGGCTGGCATAACAAAACTGGTATAATCAAATCATACGCTAGTTCTCTTATCGTATTATTGCATGGCTGTGACATCGGACAGAAAGGTAGATACCTGCTAGCGTTATCGCGATTGCTATGATTGAAATTAATGGCGTATAAATCGGCCTTCAAGATGAAACTCCTACAATTGAATTGAGTTGAATTGTATTGTATTATCTAAGGACATTGAAGAAATTCATGTTGTCTACCCAGGTAGCTACTTCCTCATCTCCCTGCTAGGTACATATATACCTTAGGTACTTACCTGATATGCACAACGCGAGGTAGGTAGTATGGGGTCCGTGACGCGCTAACCCTTTTGTATGCCCAACTTGGAATGAGATTGAACCTCCTTTACAACTCACACCTGCCCTACCTACGTGTACATCTTGAATAGGGCGGAAAGGTGTACGCTGTTATAAAACATTGGTGCCCGGATGTGTAGATGGGTCATTTTATTTTCCGAGTACTTGACTGAACTCGCTTTAAGAAGCGAATGTTAAGGGTTTTTAGGCAACAGTTGGTCTAGTCGAGTACCTGTCGAGTAACTGACTGGTCACCTAAAAGCAGGTCAGAGTACTTACCTATACCTCCAGGGTGCTCACCCAAGTTCCAACTTCCACACATCAAATCTATATGGGACCAACCAGCTACGGCAACAGATCATAGAAGATGGCATCTATTCTCAAAGCCGTCGTCTCGCGGCCAGTCCCGCTCTTCACGGCGGCGACTATCCTGCGCGCGGCGATGCTCGTGTACGGCCTGTGGCAAGACGCCAACTCGCCGCTCAAGTACACCGACATCGACTACCTGGTATTTACGGACGCCGCGCGCTTCACCTTTCCCTCGAGGCCTTCGGCGTCTGCCTCGCCGTACACGCGGGAGACGTACCGGTACACACCGCTGCTGGCCTGGCTGCTGTACCCCACCACCTGGCAGCCCGGCAGCGTATTCTGGTTCTCGTTCGGCAAGGCCCTGTTCGCCGCCGCGGACCTGCTAGCTGGCTACTTGATCATCCAGGTATTGCGGGGCCCGCACGTGCGCATGCTATCTGTGGAACGTGCGTGCCGGTACGCGAGTATCTGGTTGCTGAACCCTATGGTCGCTACGATTAGCACGAGGGGTAGTTCTGAGGGACTTCTGGGTGTGCTAGTTATGGCTCTGATGTGGGCGGTACTTCAGAGAAGAGTCACGCTGGCGGGCGTGCTGCTCGGACTGAGCGTTCACTTCAAGATCTACCCTTTCATATACGCGCCCGCAATCATATGGTGGATGGATGCGGACCAGATGATGGTGAGAAGGCCTCAACCGCGGACGCCGCGGAGGGGGAAGGAGACCCCAACCCCAACACCGGCTCCGGAACAACCGACGGACCTGTTAGACCATATCGTCGCATTCGCTACGGCGGATCGCCTCAAGCTGGCAGTGGTAAGCTTAGCGACGTTTCTAAGCTTGAATCTTGCTATGTACGCTCGCTACGGCATGCCGTTCGTAACGCACACATTCCTCCACCATGTCACCCGGATCGACCATCGTCACAACTTTAGCCCCTACAACATCCTGTTATACCTTAACTCAGCGAACCCGAACTCGGCCTCGTTCAAAGTCGAATCCGTGGCATTTATACCACAGCTTTTGTTATCGACAATTCTAATTCCTCTGGTCGGGGCTAAGAGAGATTTGCCAACCACAATGCTAGCACAGACCTTCGCCTTCGTGACGTTCAATAAGGTCTGCACAAGCCAGGTATGATGGATTCTTAGTCCGTGTTCTTCCTTGTCCCTTCTCGGGGCCGTTCCATATCTTTAGACTTTTAACCAGGCCCGATCATCATCTATGCTTAATCTATAGTTCGTTTCAAGGAAGCTTATTCTAATGTCGTACGCACAGTATTTCCTCTGGTACATGGTCTTCCTGCCCTTGTATCTACCCAACTCATCGCTTCTCCGCCATCCACGCCTCGGCCTATCCGCCCTCGCGCTCTGGGTGGCGACGCAAGGCCTATGGCTGCAGCAAGCCTATTTCTTGGAGTTCCTCGGCCAGAGCACCTTCTTTCCGGGTCTGTGGGTCACGTCGTTGGCTTTCTTCCTGGTCAACTGCTGGATCCTGGGCATTTTCGTCGATGACCTGGACAGGAGGTAAGATTGGATTGTAATGGATAGACGGATATTTGTATATATATATACCTACCTTTACCTCATTTGTAACATATATGAAGGTACGGCACTATAAGCTAGGATGAAATAACGGAAAAGGATAGAAGGACCCGGATGGTACAGATTTGATCAACCCCTTTCCGTAATACACACGCTGTAGGAATATTGTATGGAATAGCGTCGTTAATAGAGAGCTGGCATAGACTATAGTCTGAACTTAACCCATTAGAGCAAGCTGCCTTCTATTCCTACTATCATATCCTATATGCTCTTCATTGTCTTCCATTAGGTGAGGAGGATTCCCCTCGGAGGTCGAGATGAATTAGGTTCGCACCATATGTCATCTCACAAAGTTGGATAGTGGCATTAAAATCGTCGCACCATAGACCTAGGGCTCACCTTTGCTGCCCAGATATTCATAGATTAGAGGGTTATTCCCCCTTCACAACCTTAGTAGATCAAATATAAAATACCGCACTCGTCAATTATCGAATTTCGCCTGCCTGCGACTCGTCTATGCTACAGTATTGCTCGTACAGTATGACATGACGACCATTACCAGTCGAAAGCTGCAAAGTCCCCCCTCTCTAAACGCCTTGTGTGAAAAACAAATCAAAACCATAGCAGTGTGGGTATTATCCGCCTCCCGAGAAAGTTGTCAAATCCTATTTCCCATTCTTTCCCCTTAATCAATCAACTTTTGCAAAGTTAGAGGAAATACCATGCCCTCTTTGGTTGCCCCCCAATCCGTCCGCTTCCTTCGAGCAGACAGTATACCCGTGAGTGCAACCCCGTTACTACCAATCTCCGTAGAATCCCCTGCGATGGCACACGTCTTCTTCCTAGGTGTCGAATAACTACCTCCTATACGATTTATGGAGGGTAGACACTATAGCCTTCCATGCTTTTGATGGACCATGGTGAGGTGCGCACTGTCGATAGTGAGTGGCATCAATTGCATGATCAAGGCGCCTCAATCAAATCTCCGAAAATAAATCACATAATCGTGATACCTCCAGACAACATGGCATAATTGGCCAGTTTGAGGGAGAGAACTCGTGATTTCGGAAAGTCAGGGCTAATAACCAACCGGCCCTCCTTATTGTAGGCGACGTCGCCGAAGCTCTCCACCATCTCCTCGAAGCGGAGATCAGGTCGCACACGGTTGATTTCCGCTACGATGTCGTCGCTCCACACCCCCGAGCACCAACCTTCGCTGATCATGAAATAAGGATTCAAAGGCGGTATAGGAGAGTCTGGATAAAAGCGGTTAGCACAATAAGCCTGGAACCACCTGAGATAAAAAGGATGATACGTACCAAGATCCACGTATCGGATCCGCAATACCTCCACAGAC
The DNA here is from genome assembly GCA_028571165.1 of Hypoxylon perforatum. Taxonomy (NCBI): domain Eukaryota; kingdom Fungi; phylum Ascomycota; class Sordariomycetes; order Xylariales; family Hypoxylaceae; genus Hypoxylon; species Hypoxylon perforatum. The sequence continues at coordinate 1,874,467 of JAOXNQ010000007.1, forward strand.
TTTAGGCGCTCCAGGGCTTTGATGCCGCCCAGTACGAGCTGCTCGAAGGCGGTAATAAAATGCATGTCAGTTATACCGGACCCCGATTCATTCCACTGAGCATTCTGTCGACAGCAATTCTTCACCGTCAAGTCGATTGTCTTTAGTCGAGTAGTTCGAGGATTCGAGAACCTCGCGAGCATGTCAAAGAACCCATGACAGACACGTCCGGTATAAGAAAGATGCTCCAGGTTACTCGCTGCTTTTGCCAGTTTCTCGCACCAATGCAGCTGCTCACACACCTTTAGATAATAAGGCGGGCACGTTACCTCCCTACGGTAATCGGACTCGAGACAGAGATTGAGACAGATTATCTTCGGATCGAGGTTTTCGAGTGTGCTCGCCATGCTTAGATAACTCTTAGATTTCGGTTTGGCATAGCTGCCGTGCCATTCCTCTAGATTCGGCAACGCACGTGAAATCACCTCCCAATCCTTGGTCTGTCGAATAATGTTCCACTGGCCTCTAACAATAAGTGTTCTGATAGACGAAATCTCGGGCAGGTCTCTCGTGGCCCAAGTAGGACCCGGCAAGTTAAACTTCACACGAGGTGCCTTCTTCCTGTCCCCGCCCTCAAGCGTCAAAACTCGCGCCTCTGGAAACTGCATACTGATGAGATAAAACACCTCTTCGAGAGTCGAGTTATCGGTCGGCAGTGCATAAGTCGCGCTGGCGATGCCCTCGGGAGAAACGGTAGGCAGTGCTAACGAGGTGTCACCAGGAACGGCGGAGTGGAATTTGGGCTGGAACACGGGAAACCAAATTTCGACATGCTTCACATACGACCGGAGATGCGGATGGCGCACGAAGAAGGCCATGACATCGTTGCTGCAGTGTACCGTTGCCTTAAGCTTGAGGTGTCTGTAGAGTCGTTGTTGGATCAAATCCCTCCATAAGGGGGAGACTAAGGCCAAGCTCGATAATTCCTTTCTTCTCGAATGTCGCAATGCGGTACTCAAAGTTCGGGCATTCATACTCGGTATGTTAAACATGCTTGGCGATGTGGTGGATACGCGGTACCCGAAGATATGATCTAAAATACATTCGTGGATTTCGGCCGGCAGCTGCGCCAGCGTCAAGACTGGATTCTGTTCTACAACTACTGGAGCAGAGATAGGGCTGGCACCCATACAATCCTCGGAACTAGGACAGTCCGGATGACAGGTCAAGCAGCGGATATCGGTTTGTCCCTGCTGGGCATTGGGAAAAGGGGTGCTGCTTGGGCGTGTCGGTGGTACGAAATCGATAGGTTTCGGAAGTTCAAGAGGAGGGCTTGCCGGACCGGGGGTGACGGGTGTCGACGTGGCAGTCATGATAGCAGCAAGTTCGATAGTTGCGCTACCCTCGTCTTCATCTTCATCCCGATCTCGATCTCGATCTCGGTCAATCGACTTCTTCCTCGGTACGTATGGAAGGTGTAGAGTCCGTGGTTGGGCTTCGAATGGCATGGCGGCGGCCTCGTCTCCATCGTGAAATACAGACGGATCCCTAGCACTCACGGCGAGCATCATAATATTCAATTTCAGACCTTCTCAGTCGCGAGATCTGCTGCTCATTATACGCCAGATATCATAGGAGGTATTAGAGGACGGATCAGCAGGCAATCGCCCTTGGGGCAACGAGTGGTTTTCGGACAATCTAGCGCAGCAACTTCCCGGGACGCAGGTCGAGACGCAGGGACGAAGGAAGAAATACGCAATGTTGAAAATGAGGTATCTCGGATTATCTGATCGAGGAGACGAGCGATTGCTGAAGTATCTTATGCCAGTTGTTGGGCTACGCAGCTGACCAAATGTAGATTGGCTATGATAAGGACGACAGCAGGAATTCGTGCAGGCCTAATGTGGCAGGTATCGGCTTGCCTAGTGGGAAACGATTGTCGGCTGCAATCAGGTCGTCGGTTGGTCGCGTGTCTCGAGGGACGAACAGAATGTCGAGGCGCTTTGGGGTAGGTAAAAGATGGAAAGTGAGCCGGCGGCTGGCGGTTGGTGGTTGGCCAGGCGAAAATGTCCGGTAGTTGTTTCGGAGTGGGGAGAGATTTAATGGACGTCGTTAATAGGGCAGTTGCACTGCTAATGCTACAGTTTAGGTGTTTAGGCAGGCTCGTTGCGAAAAGAGCCTACTAGGTAGCAACCTCTACGACAAGATCTGAAGTGTAGTACGTTTTGGGTATGTATATGCAGCAGTCACGAGTTGGTCGACTTGGGATGCAGGACGATTGTTCAGACGTGGTGGATATGGGACATGGACAGATTTGCCGGGGAGGGGACTTTTTACATTAGCATCAATTTACATGCCGCCCGGGTTGGTCAGTTTGGTCAGGTTGGTATATGTACTGGTGCAGGTGTAAGGGTACTGCGCTCGCTGGGTTCGGGTATCTACGCGTAGTATTGGGTACGAGATAAAATCTTATCGCTCTGCCTTTGTTTGCTTGTGCTTATGCCAACTCATATGTACATATATGTATTATATGGGGGCGCCGTACAATGCATGAGGTACCTCCTTACTGGTGCCACCTACGTGTAAATTACATTGTTTTTTGTCGCGAGTATTTTAAGATTAAACTTTTTACTTCTTCTATCCGACTTATTCAAATATTCTATCGGGCTCGCCTAATATTCTAATTGCTGCTGGTTATCTATTTCCAGTAACCGTCAATGTTTTATTAATAATTATTTGGCATTTATTACTGCGTTAAGCGGTGTGTCCATCGTGCAAGCAATCTATCTTCGGTAGTGTATAAGCAAAGTGCTTTGACAGCGTATCATCATCGACCATGTACATACACACTTGAGGCACATAATCTTCATGCGACCCGATGATGTCGACTAAGGCTAGTTCTAATTGCTGTCAATTCGGATTGGACACAGCCACCTTCGTCGTCTACTTACATATGTACATGTGAACGTCTATCTCACTACGTGTACAACATATGTGCCTCTAAACTTGCTGAAGCCCGCTCGCGATTCCGCATCATTGGTTTTTTTTTACTGGGCTGGCTAGGGACTTGGAACACTTGCAGCAGATCGCCATTCGCTTGCTAAGTGAACGTCTCTTAGTGGATACGTATCAGAATTACTTGCATGACTTAATTGATTGTCTCGCCAGCCTTGTGTTGCCGCCTTACCGCTTTACTTACACTATCCCATAGTAACAAAGTATAAATCCGTTAAATTTTTTACCGCCTCCCAGAATGAGTCGTGATTCCAGCCGACATGACTTGCCAACTCCCTAAGATATCCCCAATATGTAGGAAAGGTACGTGGCTGAGCAAGTTTGCATGGAAAATTATGCGATGCTCGATGCTAACAACTATCGACACGATCTTGTAAATCTGCCAACAGAAAAGACATAGTCTGCGCATCATATCACAACCCGTTAACCGATACTGCCAATTTGCTACGCCCTGTATCTGGTATGCCATAGCGAAAAGACTAGGCACCCAATCCCTAGAGTCTCTGTTGCCATTAACGAAAACCTCTTTTATACTAGGTAGTTTGACCGAGTAAAGTCTCTTCGGGGTAGGCTATGTAAACTTACATACGTCATGTACCTCTAGAAGACGAGAAAATATATAAGGATGTGTTGAGTAGGCCAAGCTAGAATTTACAATTCCGGGATCGGAGTATTCTTGTTTCTTTGCCTTGCCTACGATGCCTAAGTATCTTACCTCTTATGTCGATCGTAAATTCTAGGTTAACCGGAGTTTCCGCCCATAGCCTTGCCTACTATATTCTTACGATAAGTCACTAGACCCAGCACGCATATGCGCGGGTTGGAACTATGATCAGTGATAATAGCATAAGAATGGTAATATTAGGCCAAAGTGGGCACGAGGTTCTATCGAGAATAGTCGAATTCTTTGATAGGCATAATGACATTTTCGGCGTCCCTCTTGGTAGAAATAGATCTTTGACCTTGGACGAATATGGCATGAGCATACAGATGCGTACCTGTAAAACCCCTACTCGCTAGCGGTCAGGCGGCTCGGCGGCTCAACCCCACGAGACTTCGTATTATATTGTTGGTTCGGTACATAAATACTTGTACGTTGTTTCACTTGATCCAGACGGACAGACCACGCCAATCACATGTCGAAAAAGTTGAAACGCCCCTCTGATGTGAAATTTAGCCATCGCCTTAAGCGACATAGCCCCGTAATCCCTAATAGGCCATAACTGCGTTTCTTAATTGTGGGTTCACTCGGACAATTACATATCCCCGTGTCGCTCTTTCCGTGAAACCGCCAAAAGTCATCTTCGTCTTCGAGAAACGCGGACACCTGCCCCTCTGTCTCTTGACCCTTTTCCGCCCATGCAAGCCCAACGCTATGTATCTAGGGTCCATCCGCTCCCCTATCGGACATGGCTTCATATGCACATTGCAGTTAGTTGAAATGAGATACCCGTCGAACTCTAGAACCCCCAACCCATGTCATATATACTAACGTCCGATACACTTACGTATTGCGCTATGCTAGAGCCTCGGAGGTTCTTTCGCCTAGTCTCTCACGAACCATCCAGCTTCCCCAGAAGAACAGTACCTCGCCTAACTTGTCTCATGGATAATGAAGATAGCCGCGAAGTTGACTCCATTTGCTCCCTAGACCATCCTCGGAACACGCCGAGAAGTATACGGAATTACTCCCCGTCTATAGTAGCTTCTTCATCGTCGGTGTTCAACAGCGACGATCATGATCTACAAACGATCGTAAATTCATTTAACTGCCACCTCTTCGCCTCAGCCATCTTTATGCGCGGTAGAGGGATGTCGGTTGCGTCTCATGCTCTAAGGCTCAGCCGCCTCTCGATACTGATCGCTGCCACACGATCCTGAAGGATCATCTAGGTTGCGCATAGCGGGAATATAATACCGATCTCTTTTTTAGGAATCTAAAATGAGTAACAAGACCATTCACACAATGCCTTTGCATCATGGATGTTTTGCTGACAACTAAGAGGTCTAGCAATAAAAGAGGTGAGAGATGTGGTTGAAGGTTGAAGTTTACGCATTCCTCAGCCGCCCAAGACGAGACAGCGGGGTTGGCGTGGCATCGAACAATGCACTTGACGATGTGCGGATCTCGTCAAAATGCATTTGTTACACCATGATTAATCTTTTATTATCTTAATTCTTATGTTGTGGCCCGACGGTGACTAGTCGATCCTGCTATTTTCCCAGCTGGCCTGTCGCAAGCCTTCGTTTGGAATTGACGAACCATCCCAATGCGTGGGAGCTGGCGAGGCGCTCCAGCCCCCCCTGCCATGTGGATCGACCGCGGCACTCCAGGGGTAGGGCGTTTGACTTGGCGGTACTTGGCGCCTATGGTGATGTCCTACCAATGCCTGCAAACTGGGGTTATTCGTCAACATCTGAATTCGTCCTCCCCAAACAAGCATCATGAGAATCTTCCAAGCATTTTTTGAAGAGTCTTTTGCACGTAATACTGACTAGGAACGCTAGCCACCCCATGCATAAGGGGTTGATCATAATGGTACGTCCCGAACGTACCTGGATGTACATATCAGATGTATCCTGACGGGGGCTCCACGGCTCCCAATATCGTACCAAGCTGCCGGCTGGCAATCTTTTTTTAAAAAAGACGTTTCCCTCTCTTTTTCTTGTCTGTTTGTGCCATCTTATTCTTTTTTCCCAAGTAGTCCTTCCCACAATTTTTATTCTTTTATTCTTCTGGTGGATCCTTGGTTCTTTGATAGACAATAGGACAGAGCCGCATTGTTCTTTTGCCAGTCTAGACCATCTCGTCCACCTTCTCTTCTCATCATTCACTTCCACCACTCACTTTTGATACTCGAATCGGGGATTCGTCCTGTCTTCTTCTTCACCCGTTTGCTGGGTAGTACATGATTCAGTTTTTTTACGGTGCAATCATACATTTTCATTTCGAGGTCGCTCATTAGCAAACTCGTTTCGAGTAAATATTCTTATTTGACTTTGGAAAACTCCCAGTTTGTCTGGTACAGAAAGGGAAATATCACAGTCCATATAATCTATCAACATGGCGCCGAGCTTCGCTACTATCTTTACCGGCCTCTTGGCCCTCACCCCGCTGGCCACGCTCGCGAACCCGGTGAACAAATGGCGTCCTTCGACGGCAGCCACTACATCCGTCTCATCAGTATCGGCATTCGTTAGCAACCCGGATGCTTCGGACGTGGTTCCTAACTCTTACATCGTGGTTTACAACAAGAACTTTACCGACGACATAATAGACGCTCATGAAGCGGCTATCAAGGTTGCGATTAAGAAGCGTAACTTGGGGAAGCGCGGGTTGAACGGTCAGCTGCTTTCTACGAGGGTCCGTTCGTTCGCCATGTCAGGATGGCGTGCTATGGCGCTGGATTCCGACGACGTTATGATGACCGAGATCAACAACATGGACATGGTCAAGTACGTTGAGGCCAACACCTACGTCAACGCCTCTGCTCTTATGAACCAGGTCAACGCACCCACGGGTCTGGTCCGCATAAGCCACACTGATGCTGGAGACTCGGGCTACGTCTTTGACGACTCGGCTGGTGAGGGTATTACTGCTTATATCGTGGATACGGGTATCATGGTTACGCACGAAGACTATCAGGGACGTGCCGTGATGGCTTTTAATGCTGTCGAGGAAGAAGAGGTACGGTTCTCTACTCCCATGCTTAACAGCAAGGAATTTTCAGCTAACCATCAAATCAGGCCACGGACTTGAACGGTCACGGCTCTCACGTCGCAGGCACAATCGGTGGTGCTACCTTCGGAGTAGCCAAGAACGTACAGCTGATGGGCGTGAAGGTTCTCGACGCTTCAGGAGGTGGCACTAACGCCGATGTTATCGACGGTCTCAACTTCGTCGCATCTAACGCTACTGCTGGCAAGTCAGTGATGAACATGTCGCTTGGCGGTCCCGCTTCCCAGGCCGTTAATGATGCTATTGAACGCCTCTTCTCGGCCGGTGTCGTCCCCGTCGTCGCTGCCGGAAACGAAGCCCAGAATGCCGCCAACGTCTCCCCGGCCAGCAGTCCCAACGCGATCACCGTTGGAGCCATCGATCAGACCAACGACAGACGCGCAAGCTTCAGCAACTTCGGTGCAGTCGTGGATGTGTACGCGCCCGGTGTTGACGTAGAGAGCGTCGGTATCACGAGCAATACTGCCAGCGAGGTTTTGAGCGGTACCTCCATGGGTATGTAGTTTTCTTCCCTCACCATAACTCAATAGCTTACCAAGATTCTAGCTTCGCCTCATATTGCCGGCCTAGCAGCCTACCTCATGTCCCTCGAGAGCCTCACCGACCCCACAGCTGTCTCGGACCGCATCAAGGAACTCGGTGCTGCCACGGGAGCAACCGTCGGCCGAAATGCCAAAGGCACCACCAACGTCATCGCCAACAACGGAAACCTATGATCGACCTGGTTTATGGCATTTGCAGTACATGTAGTTGAGAAAGCATTGCCGTCGACGTCGTTTCCTGCATATACATCATTCCCCTGGCTATACATGTTTTATCATCAGCATTTTCTAGCGAAGAGCATTGTCCAAAATTAAACAGCGAGAGATTCGGTCCTTATTCAATGATGACGATGATAAGTGCGGAGAGGAACGTTGTCATTTTCATAGACGAGAGAAGCGCGCATTTTAGAGTTGGCCGAGAAGAGAACAGAGAAGTACATGAGGCGGATGGATCAAGCCAATGCTACGACCTACGGGTGAGCTGACGCTTCGAACGAAGGCATTATTATTATAGCGGTTGTGTATATTTTTTTGCGGTAGATACCCTGCCACGTACATATCAAATACAGCGTCGTCTTAGAACGAATCGTTGCAATCTTTTTGTTCAGATCATGAGCATACTGTGAATCATCTCATTCTCTCATTAGTTGTGAATTAGTATTTGAGAGTAGTATATAAGTAGGGTAACGTTGGTGGCTAGGGCTCGTAAGGAGCCCATCATCACGCCGGTATGAGACGTATTACGAACCTGCCCGTTTTGGCGGGAAATGAGGCGTTGACGGCCCCCCTAACCTAAGCTTACGCAATACGACGTCCTTTATGAGACGGGACATTGAAGCCAAGATCTTAGATGCGTGAGATATTGAGACCGTCGAGGATGAAACGTATCTTGGCAAAAGGGTTCCTCACCAAAACTTGCCCAGCCGCTAGCGACGATCTCGAACGCCGTTCGTAGTATCGCGGACGCGTAACCAATTGACCGCAAACTCAGGCCTAGGAGGCTAGAAATAATATCGTGAGACGAACATGTTGCGATACGAATGCTGTAGCGAACATTTACGACGGACATCAAACAAGTGCAAACCTGACAATACGACTTTTGCACTTACGTAGCATCCAACTGACCCAGCAGCTCGTCCTCCTCCGCTTCGAACCACTGATGCGTTACCCGTTTCCCTGTCCGAGATCTTCGTGCAGGATAATATAGCCTGGGCTTGTTTCTATAGCTAAGCTCATTTCCGCCAAGTTACCTCGTTACTGTTTCCTCCTTCCTCTTCCAACGCTTCTATGTACCAGTCCTGTTCTTCAGCCTCATTTTCTGGGCATGCGCCTCGAAAGCTCGGTGAACTGTGCTGGACGGCGACCCCCAACATGGTAAAAAGGCGTTGGCACGCCATGGCTTGTCCTGACCTTATGCGTGTATAGTCGATCTTAGTAAGTCACATGTAAAAGACGTAAAAACAAGGTACATGTTAGACAAGAATAACGGTATATTATATTAGAATGATCGCTACCGGTGTCATATCGAAGCCTCGTGGGTTCATTAATTCTTTGAATAATGTAACTCAACTGCCAGATCGTGTTATAATTCAGTCACAATACAACTCTTCCACTCCACCACCCTAAAAAGGGGTAGGATAATAGATAGCAACATATTTCAGAATATCAATGTCACGATGTTGACGATCCACGACGGGGACCTTGACTTCGACATCGGTCAAGTTCAAAAGCCCGTCGTGTGCCTACGAGCCGCAGTGGACTCGGTACTCCTCGCCATGTTTGGTTTGATTTCAGCACTTCTCGGCACAGTCGCAGTCATTGAATGGACTTGAACTGTAATTTGACATCCGTGCTAGTTGCTCGCCTGTATTCGAATCACCGTCGACGTTGTAAAACAAATGTAGAACAATGCTTTCATTATTGTATTAGTTGATATTAGTAGGAATACTGCAGGGGGGTTCTTCCTCATGCAATGCAGGACTCCTGACAACGCCTTACCCCGTCCAGCGTAGCAAACGTAGCCATTGGGCTTTGCTTTCGTAGTCTCGCTGTCCTCAAAACTTGCGAGAAAATGCATTTCTTCGATGACGCCATGCAAAAATTCCAATATACACTCACTATAATTCCTCGTGAGTCAGTGACGTGGCTGTTGCTTTGGCGACATCCTTGAGATCCTTGAGGGTAGCCGCAGCCTCCTTATCCCATAGTACGTCGAACCTCGCACCCATAAACCATGCCAACCCAAGCTATTTGGTCCTCGTTAGTTCATATTCGTCAAACTCGAGACCACGTGGATGTGTAACCTACCATCAGACCAGACACAAACAAAAGTACAAATACAACGGCCGCAACTAGCATCAGAGCCTCCCAGTTATCACTCTGGGCGGATGTATCTTGCCCCTGCGCGTCTTGTATGGCCTTTAATTTGTTAACGTCTTGTGATGGGAAGAGGGTTTCGATGAATTGTTCGATCTGTTCAATTCTGGTCAGCATTCCTCTACCCAGCAATAAAAAATCGGCAGACCACCTACCTTGCCGCAAGCCACACTGATTTCGAGATAGTGAGGATCCCTCGGATCGTTCTTCCTCGCTATCCTCCGAGCATATTTCCTAAACACGTCGCATACTACTCGCAGATTCTGTGTTGATTGCATCATGAGGTGGCAAGCATCACCCTTGGTAATCTTGATATGACTGTGGAAAATTTTGGGGTTCTGGAAGACGAGCTCCAGTGTTGCAATGGCCATGGATTGTGGAATGGCAACGAAGTTGAAGACGCTCTGCTCCTTGATGCCGGCCATGTAGAACAAGCACTCGTCGGCGTGCTTGAGAGCGTTGAGAACCAATTCGGAGCTGCAGTACATAGCTTGCGTACGGTATTTGGGATCAAACATATCTTCCCACTTGTCAACGTATTTGCTCCACACGTCCTTGGGCCAGAATCTGCGCTTGTCTATGAAGTCCTCGTGCACATCACGAATGATGTTGGTCTTCTGTAGGAACTGTCCCATGCTCTCGGTTAGCTCCATGCGGTCGAGTAGAGCAGGGTTGGCCGTGTTGCCTCGGACGAAGATGTGCGTTAGACCCTCGCCAACCAGGCCCGCCACGTAATGGCAGTATTCCTCGTACTGTTCTACCGTCTTGACACCCTCTTGAAACTCGGCATTTATGGCATAGTCAGCCATGCCGTTGCCCATCTTGAAACAGATGTCCTCTATGACATCGTAATATTTCTTGTCTATCTTCTTTAGTTCGGCAACCACCGCGTCGAAGTGAACAAGGACGTCGCGGTCCTTCTCATTGGGCCCGCTGCCATTGAAGGTCCACCCGTCGATCTTCATGTATTTAGAGAACTCCCGTAGCATTGGTTCTTTCGTTGCGTTGGAAAGTGTCATGTCATCTTCGATTGTATCAAGCGCTCGCAGAACGAGGTAGAATAGAGCAATTGGTACAAGCATTTCTGGTTGCAGTTCCTGAATGACAGCGGCGAAGCTACGGCTCGTCAAATCTAAGAGCTCGAAACATTTTCGTAGAGTCGGTGGCTCCTTAGAGGGATCGCGGGTGTGAACGGGCTCGTGCCAGACCTTCCTACAATACGAAGCTTAGAGTTAGTGGCATATACCTTAACATGGTGCATACGAGAGCGCTTTACCATTGTACGATAGACCGAAGCTGGGTCGGGTGGAACATGAGGTACAGGACCTCCTTGAGAGCAACCATTTTAACGGTTGGGGTTGAGGTGTTAAAGGGGGAAGAAGAGCGAAGTTATGACCGAAGTTGATACGATGCGACTCGATGGTGATAATGATGGTATCTAGGTCGTCATATCGAATGGATATATGCTTAGGTATGATCGTTCTATATCGGGGATTAAAACGAATATCTGCGGTGGTGAAACGAAACGAAACGACAGTGATGGTGGATTCTTCGTTTCTGTGTGTTCTAGAAAATCAAGATTATCTTTTTTATATGTATGCATTTACCGGACCAGCGCTAGCGGAAGAAACCCAGGCCTGTCCCCACACGCAATTTCCCAGCTTTCTTCACTGACAAACCTACTCACCTATCTCCTAGCGAATCGGCACCCCTAAGTTGACTATTCCGGGGGTCCAAGCAAAAGCTAAAGAACCCTTCCGCCCTCTTCTCAAGGGAAGTCTGTGAGATTCTTCCCCCTCTCCACTGTGGGGTATAAATGAGGCACGGCAGCGGCCGGCATAAGGCTAAAAAAGAGACTTTGCTTTTTTAGAGGTTCAGTTACACAACTATTCAGACATTCAGCGGTCTGGCTGCAGGTACTAGCAGTCCTACAGATATCAAAAGTAATATCTGGGGCGCTAATCCCGACCATGTGGCTTCGTCACACGCTTTAGATTTCTCCAATTTCACCATGAAATAATTTCTAATCCACGTGTTTTCATTCTCGTCCTAATCCGCAGAGTTCGACGAGATAGTTTCGTATAAATAAGGTCTTATTATGAGACTACTGTTGATGAAACTTGCACGACTTTCGGTTGAGGGTAATACGATGCCAGATGTCAAAGTTTGTCTAAGTCTTGTCTCACGATATGTTGATATAGACCTGATGGTTCTCAGGTAAGTTCACGATGAGCTATGTTATTTGCAGAGTGGAAACCCCTCTTATTTACAGAGTGTTCATAGAGTGATTCATAAGCGACGAAGATGCTGCGATTAGTTATATTCTAGATAATAGTAGAAGTAGAAGTAGAAGAAAGAGACGAAGACAAAGAAGAAAAAGAAAAGATATATACATAGGTATATATGGAACCTATGGGAGGAATGTCTTCGCTCTGTAAATAGCATAGCACTTCACGATACCCGAAACTAGCATGTAATGGCATTTTCATGGCCCAGACTGGTAACACTCGTTTGGCTGGTGGTAAAGATTCATTAACGATAGTCTCTCCCCCCGGGATTGATTTATCTGATAATTTCTACTGCAGGCTATTCAGGCATTGTGTAACTCGTTAAAGCGGTTCTGTCAAAAATGGGTGTTTTCCCAATATTGCCGATCTTCCGGGTCGTACACGTACCTAAAAGGCACCAAGACATTTTTGCCCCTCTAAATATCCATATATGGTACATGTGCCATGTGGTATGTGGCACTATGTCACAACGTTGAAGCGACAGTTGCACCCCTAATTGTTGTTGCTTGTTGACCGTTGACCGTTTCACCTTGACATAATAGCTTCTACTTTGCATTGAATTTGAATTAATAAACACAATTGAGTTAATCCTGTACTACATTTTGTACTTTATAGTTTCGCTTCCCCGCTGCGGTTGAACTTTTCTTCTAAGACGCCCTCCTCGCTCGTTTCCTGAGTGTCACCTTGTTTTTTCCCCCCGGATCTACAATAGTGTCACCAATCAGGACGGCGTCTACTCACCATGGCAACAAACGGCACCAGGGCCAACAAGTTTCTTATCTGGGGCGGAAGGGGATGGGTTGCTGGTCATCTCGAAGAAATCCTCAAGAGCCAGGGTAAACAGGTATTCACGGCGACTGTTCGTATGGAGGATCGTGAATCTGTCAAGACCGAGTTAGACCGGATCAAGCCCACCCACGTTCTAAACTGCGCTGGCTGCACCGGCCGCCCCAACGTCGACTGGTGTGAAGACCATAAGGAGGAGACTATACGCTCTAACGTGATTGGAACCTTGAACCTGACGGACTGCTGCTACCTCGCCGGTATCCACTGCACCGTCTTTGCCACCGGCTGCATCTACCACTACGACAATGCGCATCCGATCGGAGGTCCTGGATTCAAGGAGACAGATCCGTCCAACTTTACGGGCAGTTTCTATTCCGAAACCAAAGGCCATGTCGAAGAGGTGAGATGGTATTGCATCGTTCAAAATATGTAGTTGACTTACGATGATGCGCAGGTTATCAAATACTATACCAACTGCTTGGTCCTCCGCTTGCGTATGCCGGTGTCAGATGACTTACACCCACGCAACTTTGTCACCAAGATTAGCAAGTACGAGCGTGTAGTAGATATCCCGAATAGCAACACGATCCTGACCGATCTTTTACCGGTATCGATCGTGATGGCAGAGCATAAAGACACCGGGGTCTACAACTTTACCAACCCGGGAGCCATTAGCCACAACGAGGTGCTCACCCTCTTCAAGGAAATCATTCGTCCAGATTTCACGTGGAGGAATTTCACCGTAGAGGAGCAGGCTAAGGTGATCAAAGCTGGACGGAGCAACTGTCTGCTGGACACGACGAAGCTACAGAAGAAGCTGAAGGAGTATGGTTTTTCGGTGCCTGAGATTCATGAGGCTTACAGACGGTGCTTTGAGAGGATGAAGGCCGCGGGGGCTAAATAAGTTTCGGTGGATTCTGGGATTTCCGATAAGTGACAGAAGCTACTAAAAAGGATCTAGCGCGTGCGATGCGCTCAGCAGCGTACCTCAATACGCTATAGGGTGTAAGATGACGATGTTACAAAATGGACTAACTTGCTAGCATCTAAACAATACGAGAACCAAAAACCATGGGCATAAAGACAGTAGGCCTATGCTGATCAGGTTCATAGGGGCAATATCTATCGAATCCCCGGTATCATGTAATTTCATTCATGGTGTACCCTGAGGGGCAGACGGCGGGGTACATATAAAGTGCCTAGTTCATTCAACAGCCCGTGTTTGAGTCTAGGATAAAGTAATGTCTGACCTCGCCGGTGATATGTTATAGAAATCAGTAATAGATCATTAATAATCTCTTATAACATCTTATGCTCTTAGCTGAAAACATCTGAACAAGTGAAAGGGGGTGATAAGGTGATAAGTACCAATATCAGCTTTAGTACTGTTTGCTTCATACTATGTACTGGATATGCACATAAAAAAGGTGGCATTGGAATGCTGTGCCACACCAAAGTTATCCCGCTATGACACTATATGCTGCTATGCCGTGTCCCGATTGTTAGGCACATGCAGGCAGAACTTTCGTCATAGCCTTTTTTTCTTCCCTTTTGATATCTAGGTACCTAATGCATCTTTCTGACGAGTCTTGATACCAAACCATATACCCCCACGAGAGACCCTTCTTTTGCTGTTCCTTTGCACTTTGACTAAATTTCCTACTGTTGCTTACCCTGATCCGACCGTTATATCATCTTATGTTCGACGGTCGGCGGAAGCTTTAGCTGACGAAATCCCCGCAAGCCTGCAAACGGAATCCTTATCTCAAATTTGCGATTGTGAAGAGAAGACATGGTGGTGGACACTTCATACTATGATGCCCTCGGCGTCACGCCTACGGCGACCGAGCTGGAAATCAAGAAGGCCTACCGCAAGCTAGCTATTGTTCACCATCCAGGTCCGCGCATTCGTCTTTTTACGCATTGTGTATGACTTACAATACTAACAAACGCCCAGACAAGAACCCCAACGATCCGACCGCCCACGAAAAGTTCCAGGCTATCGGCGAGGCCTATCAAGTGCTATCGGACACCGACCTAAGAAAAGCATACGACAAGTATGGCAAAGACAGCGCAAAGCCCACCGAAGGATTCGTCGACCCCGCCGAGTTCTTTAGTAGTATATTCGGTGGCGATGCCTTCGTCGATTGGATTGGCGAAATCAGTCTCATGAAGGATCTCACCACCACCATGGACATCACCATGGCCGGCGATGAAGAGGAGGACGCCGAATTCCCCGGCACTGAAGAAGCCATGCGGGAAAGTGCCCAGACTGCTGGTGCCGCCGACGTACCGCCGCCCCCAACGGTCGTCGTCGAAGACGAACCTGAGAAGCCTAAAACCGCACCCATACCTGCGCCCATGCCCGCGCCAGCTCAACACGACACCTCCTCGGAGAAGCCGCCCCTACCCCCTCGCGGCACTTCGCCGTCTCCTAGCGCCTCGGGCATCTCGAGTAATTCAAGACACGCCATACCTATCCGGCCCGCGCTGATGGATCGGCCTTCCGACGATGCGCATCTAGTGGGACAGTCGGAAGAAGAGAAGGAGTTGCGCAAGAAGGAAAAGAAGAAGGCCGGTCTATCAAAGGAGCAGCGCGAGCAACTAGCTGCCTACGAGAAGGAGCGCGCCAAGATTCGGCAGGAACGTGTTGATACCCTCGCTCGCAAGCTTGTCGACCGCATATCGGTATGGACGGAGACGGATAAGGGGCCGGATGTGACCAGAGCATTCCAGGAGAAGACGAGACTCGAGGTCGAGAACCTGAAGATGGAGAGCTTCGGTCTCGACATCCTGCACGCCATCAGCGCCGTGTACTTCTCGAAATCCACGGCGCTCCTCAAGTCGCAAAAGTTCCTCGGCATCGGCGGCTTCTTCAGCCGCATGAAGGACAAGGGCACCCTAGTCAAGGAGACGTGGAACACCATCTCGTCCGCCATCGACGCCCAGCAGACCATGGAGGAGATGGCTCGCATGGAGCAGGCTGGCGGCGACGACTGGACCGACGAGAAGAAGATGGAGTACGAACGCAGAGTCACCGGCAAGATCCTCACGGCCGCGTGGCGCGGCAGCAAGTTCGAGATCCAGAGCGTGCTGCGTGAGGTCTGCGATAGTGTGCTACATGACAAGAAGGTCCCCCTAAATAAGCGTCTTGAACGCGCCCAGGCTCTCGTTCTCATTGCCGAGATCTTCCAGAAGGTATGTCTTCGTCTACTTAATCCCATGATCAGTTTATAAACATTCACTAACACTTAATTAGGCCTCGAGGACACCTGAGGAAGAAGGAGACTATATGGCCTTCGAGCAGCTAGTAGCCGAGGCGGCCATCAAGAAGGAGAAGGACTCGAAGAAGAAGGGGAAGGATAAGGACAAGGACAAGGATGTTAGCAAGAGAGGGTCTAGCACTCCTGAGACAAGTACGTCGACTGATGCGCACAAAGAGACGGCGTAATAGTGCACGAGGGTCGATTCCGGAAGATATTCTGTAGTCCTTGGTTGTTGAAGTCGGACCAAAGTCTAACATGAGGAATGTTTGACGTCCGGCAGGGCAGTAATTTGTTTTCTGCGACACGCGCCTGGCAAAACCCAGGAGCAACGAAACAGAAGAGTGGGCGAGCGAATGGACCACGGCAGCATCACGAGCTGGTGTAGATCTCTGGAGGGAAGTAGTAGGAAGTGAGCAAAAGTTGCTTAGGTTTTTATAGATCAGTCTGCGGTGGAGTTGCACCGAAAGGGGAATACACATTCTCCTAATTAGAAAAAAAAAGTTCTGTAATTCTGCTCCATATAGAGATATAATTTATCTAGCAAATACCCTTCTCGCCGTATCATGGAGACCTTTAGCAATCACCGCACGTTGTTCTAAAACCGTTCATGCCTTGTACACCCTCCCCTGAAATGTACATAGGTAGTCTTATGACAGGCTCATAATTCTAGGTAAGGTATTACCAACTTGATAGCATAGACATACCGTCATATCCCTAAGTCTTAACGTCTCGATATCAAAGAACCTGAGCTCCAATATGGGTAACTCTTTAAGTCACTATAAGGCAGAGAATTTACATGAGTATACATACCATGTTTAGCTTTGATCAAGGAGTACAATTTGTGGCATATTGTACCTAGCCACCCGTTGCTGACATACACAATCACTTGGACGCAGTAGCAGAGTTACCAATGGTACCTAGGTATAAATAAGTTAATATTTTAAGTAATTTGAATTGCTAGTTGATGGTCGATCGAGAATTGATTCGCCAACTTATCTCAGCCAAGCAGGTATATCTAGGTAGCCCTTCTATTGCGCACGACCCGAAGATGATACTTCGTATAATCGTCATATGTACATTGTCCAAGTAAACCAGGTTATTCAATAAGCCCCTGATAGAACTTGCGTTCACCTCCCTTCTTTAAGGCGGTACTGTCCACCGCCCTTTTCTATCTTGGGATGAATGTACTTCTTGGGCTCCATGATTCATTATTGCTTTTGGGGGGTATCATTAGTTGAACAGATAGGAAACTTTTTTTCGAGGGGTGGGGAGATGGTCTATGCCGATCCAGTGCCTGTCCGCCATATGCTGTTGGGTATCCGCTGGTGGTACAGATAAACAAAGAAGAAAGGAGTGCAAGAAGAATAGTGTCGCTCAGTACGATATGAGTAACGCTGAGACGCCGTAGTTGTGTAAATATGGTATAACGAATCATATCCAAGATATAGGAAAGTGTGTCGTAGTTGTAGAGATTTTGGGCTTCCGCTTTAGCCTCCGTCGGAAGGGAGTTCTATTCCGCTATCCCGATCTTGCGGCTCAAAGCTCCAGCCCCCTAAGATCGTGGAGGCGTCTAGCATCTTCTCGGTGAGCGTCATCGCGTCTTCAGAAGCCCCATCTCCATCTGAAGCTCCATCTGAAGTAAGGGGTCGCTCGTCATCTTCTTCCTCTAGGGGATTCAACACTCTGCCGCCTAATTCCACGTCGCTGACCCTAACGTTGTATTCGAGCGCCTTCCTACCTTCGTTAATGAGCTCTTCTGTCCAGTCGAGACACCTTTTGATGCTCTGGTTGATCTTTTGCGAATCAACAAGCAACTGTTGATGCTTGGATAAGTCAAGCTGTAATCGTGCCTCGTCTCGCTTTCGATGCTTTGCATCCCGCTCTGCCATGACACTGGGGCTAAGAGAACCAGATCCAGATCCCGAGTCACTGTCGAAGGAATCTTCCTCTTCTTTCGCTTCAGCTTCCGCCTCAACTTCGGACATTTCGCTCAGATCCGAGAGATCCATAATCCCTATCCCTTGCTCTGAGAATGCTGCTAAGGATTCTCGTCCGGGTGAGGTAGTGGAAGAGAGAGACAGGCCGGTCCGCGACATTCGTCGAAATCTCCGAATCTCCGCAGTCTGTTTTCGTAGCTGACGTTCAAGCGTTCTGTTGATAGCTTCAAGTGAGGCGTTCGTAATCTGCAAGTCCTGGACTTTCCGTTCGCGCCTCGCATTGACAACCAATTCACTCAATGGATCTGCCGAATGAACGGATTTGGTAGGACTCTGCAAGCCTGATCGAACTTCATCCCCTGGGGATGCGGATCCTTCATTCTCTGCGAAGTCCTCAGCTGCTTGGATTATCGAGGCTAGAGTGAGAGGAGCGGGCGTCGAGGGAACGTTGATCGGTACAAAAGCCTCTGGCGATTGTTGAGGGCTTGCTAACTTTGGAGCACTGGGAACTTGCTCTATCTTGGCTAAGCTCCCCTGGCGCGAATGACCACCGGGTCGTAAACCTGGACCTGTGCTAGATCGACGGAATCCAGGAGGCGAAGGTCCCAACTGGGGGCGGACTGAGGCTGGGATGTTGGCCTTGGATGAGGTGGTCGGGACTTGAGATGGTAGTTTTTCAGGAGAAAGAGGCCTGTGAGAGGGGAGATGGCCACCAATTGGGGTATTTGTGCCAGACCGATTAGTTGATGTTCTAGGAGCTAAAGATACGCCTGAGCCAGAGCTACGAGATATTGGAGGTGTCGGGGTAGATCGTGTCTCGGGTGCTCCATTGGCGTACATGAACTTGCTGGGGAGACTGTCTTGCGAATGGCTCGGAACTGGTGTGAACGAAGTTGAATGAGAGGGTTTGCTCTCTATCGTATTTCCATTCGCGTAGAAGAAAGTCGGTCCTTTGGATGGAGCTGTTTTATTAGAAGCAGAGGTTGGGCGAGATGGCTTCGCATCACTTGCGTGGAAGAACTTGGAGTCCAAACCATGATGGCCGTCTTGCCTTTCACGGCTATTGGGATCTGGGGTGACCGAAGCGAAAACTGGTCTTCTCATGGCCTCCCCCTCGAATCTTGGACTGGGTAAACCAAAGCTGGACCTAGGATCCCAGGTCTCTCTTCTTTCGAGGTTCGGTGTGCCATTTGGGGTGCTATTGGCGCTATCCACCCGAACCTGTCTTGAGCCAGAGCGAGGGGTTATGTTGCTGCTCAATTGCGAGGCGAAGGGCGAGGGTTCGGTAGCATTGACTGCGGTAGTATGCTGGGTGCGCTGGCTCGCAGGTGTTGTAGCTGCTAAAGTCGGAGGCTTCTGGGTCGTCTTAGAAGCGATCTTGGGAGTTAAAGGGTTTCTATTCATGGCCCTTGCGGCAGCTGCACTAAGGGATGGCATTTGCGGTCTATTCGTGTTTGCATGTGAAGGTGGAGGTGAAGATGTGTCGTAGGGCATGTTTCCTGTTCCTATTCCTAGCTCCTTCAACGTCGGCTTGGAGGTAAAGGACGTAGCATTTTGGTCTCGTCTTCCAAAGGGGGATCTTGTCGTCGAAGACGCGATGGATGAGGTGGATGTTGTGGTGTTAGTCTTGGCGATGGCGGTGGTAGTGTGGGATATTATTGTCGGCCTCGTTCGGATCCCTGTCCTTGTGCTCGTGCCGATGCTCGCACCCTTGTCCGTACCTGTAATTGTGCCAGGTTTCCTACAGGAGGGTTTGTATCCAATTGGTGCCAAAGTTTCTCGAGAAGACAATCGTTTCAACCCCGTCTGGGTGTTTGGATTTGCGGTGGTCGGTGGTTGGGTAGGTGTGTTAATGTGAGGGAGGAATGTCGCGTTGTGCATGGCCAAAAGTAATTTCATGTCATGTTTTCCCAGAAGAGCTTTTGTGGATGACAAGGCGGTGTCCCCACCAAGCTTGTCCGCGTCTTGCCTCCAATAGGTACCTGTAGCACTAGGTACCTGTTAGGTGGGTGGCCGAGTTTAGCTCTCTAACTTTACGGGAGGTTGGCGGGATGCTACTGATTGATACGAAATCTTGCCGATAACAAGGGTTTCATAAAAATTAAAGAATTGAGAGAGGGAGATCAAGAATAAGAATTAAGATCTCAGAACAAGATGTATGGAAACATTAAACCCAAACAAACGGTCCGAGAAACAATGTTTAAGTCGAGTAAACAAAACAAAAAGCTCCGAGAAAGAAAGAAAACCCTCGTGTCTTACCACGTTTTACCAAGGTAGATCTACATTATCTCCCCCCTCTCGCGAGATTGGTTGATTCATGCGCTAGCACGGGTAACACAGCGAGTTGTACACCGCTTCCCCCGCAATCCGAGGCTTAATAGCGGTCTGATACAGCTGTTCGTGTAGCAAGGTTGTGCCCTTATGAAGGTACAAGATGCACTAATACAACAGCACTGCACCCTGTATCTTTCAGTGGGCCTCCTACGGGATCAGGGCTGTAAGTTGGAAAATCGACCATTCATTGCACCACCAATTCTCAGCTGCCCTTCAGTCGGGTGGTATGGGCGGCGGGGACCGACATTGAAACTTTCGATAAACCACAAGCTAAACTCTAGTTATTTTTAGTCTTGCTGAGGCTAGGAAGGCTAGAAAAAGAAAAGGCAAAAAGCATCTGATTTGGCGAAAACTAAACTCTCTTGAATATTATACTATATTATTTGTACTCATCGTAACGTTTCATGTACTAAATACAACACCATTAGGTCTGAAACGGCAGTCTGACAGATCGCGACCATGGCACTTCTGGGCCTGTCGCTGGTTCTGGCGTCTGTCATCTATGCCGTCATCTGGAAACCGCCTTTCATGCAAACGTTGATAGCGTTATGGCGCGGCCACCCTCAAATCCAACAACCGCCTACCACAGCTCGCCCTTCCCCACCGGAATTGAGAGTCGAGGAGGACCGGTCGACTGATACAACGGATGAGAATGAAGAAACTTCCTCATCATCGCCGGCGCCGACCTCCCAGATAGCAGCTGATCAAGCCGCGATGCCACCTCCCTCGATATCAATAGCGACGCCGCGATCTACCAGAAACGATAGCGCATCGTCGCAAACCACGCCTAAAGCGACCGCTTCTACGATGCCGAACGGTAGCAGCAGCAGCATACCCTCATTCTCCCTAACCCCCAACCCGCCCGCCTCAGCAGCCGCCGTCGCGCGCACAGTCGAAGCCGAGACCTCGCCCTCCGCGCTCCCGACGCTCTCCGCGCCTTCTCCCCCGCCGCAACCACTACCAGCACCGGCCTCCCCGTCGCTGTGCGCCGCGTTAGCAGCGCCGTCGCAGTTGTCGTCTATGGCGCCGCCCCCGCGGCCGCCCGCCCTCAACGCCATCAACAACGCCGGCGGCAGCGGGAGCTCTCTCCTGGGCGTGCCGTCGCGCGGTCCCATTCCCAACCGGCAGCAACCGCAGCACTCGTACGACCGACAACCAGGCACGTCAACGCTAGCGCCGCCGCCTTCGCACAGCAGCAAGCCAGCGAAGCCGTCGCGCAAGGTGATCCTAGAACCTGGGCGGTCGCCGCTACCCTCGTCCAGGAACCATTGCTCATCATGGCGAGACTGAATTTCATGCAAATCTCACCAGCCGAACAAGACTGGCTG
>JAOXNQ010000007.1:1896156-1958570 GCA_028571165.1 Hypoxylon perforatum
TTATTAAAAAAAAATAATTTTATTTAAATAAATTAATTATATATTTTATAAAAATTAATAATATAATTAATTAAATTTAAAATTTTTAAAAATTTTAATTAAAATAATATATTTAATTAAAAATTTAAAAATTTTATTAATAATAAATTTAAATAAAAATAAAAATATTAAAAAATTAATTAAATCGAAATTTTAATTAATTAAATATATTTAATTAAAATTAATTAAAAATTAAATTATTAATTCGTAATAATTTACCCGCGATAATGGTAAATTAAAAAAAAAAAAAAAAACGTAATATTTTTTATTTTTTAATTAACCCGAAATTAAATCGATTTGAAATTCATCCGATTAATTATTTAATTATTTTTAAAATATAATTCGTATTTTTATCGTAATTTTAAAAATAAATATTATTTTTATATTTTAAATTTATCCGGTTATATCGAATTTATTTATAATTTCTCGGAAATTTATTTAAACGACGCTTTTCATAGCAATAGCGCGGACCGCACCGGCGACGAACGGTACTGCCGACTATGAATCTTGGTATAAGCTTTCCGTCATGGTCATTGGTTAGATGGATTGGTATGTCAGATTACCTGGGAGAGTTTCCCGGGTACATTAAACGAGAAGTTGAGTGGTATCTTATTCATAGAGATGGTACCGGGTTCAATCTATCACTTCCCAATACACCGAAACCGACAAAGCCGTATAATCCATCGACACGAAAAGATATTTGCCCTAGGGGCAAACCACCCGTACAATTCTTGGGTAGCTTGCGGCCACGAGAAGAGCTGACAACACAAAACCTGCGATTTAGTTACCTGGCCTGTTGGACAAATACTGCGACCTTCTACCTCCTTGGGGACCTGCTCGATATCGACGAGGTTCGCTTGAACTGGAGATACCACGACTCCTTTATTATATCTAACCGTTAGTCGCAACCAGTGGGCTCTATTTTTCTAGAGAAATCTTTCCACAAAACGATCGAGCAGCATCGGTATAGCGGGTTTGAGTTTATGCTCCTCTCCAGGTCTAACCAGGTCAGGATTATAGTTAACATGGAGGAAATGTATCCAATAGAAGATTGGTATTTTGTTAATGTAATGATGATTCAGAGGGAGGGCGATAAAGTAGAGAGGCTTGGGGTGGGTGTCGTGCATGAATTGGCTTGGATATATGTGGAGCTAGAGGCAGTACCATTGCATCTACGGTAACTGGACATACGACATCATAGCGGTTCTTCGTAATACTATTAACTCGATACTTACTGGATAATACTCTATGTATAATGGAAAATGGTTTTATAATTTAAGCTTAGCTACCCGCTTTTATTATTTTATTCAAAAGAGATTTGAGATAGAAAATTAAGTAAATAAATACTGTGATTCGGCAAAGACTAGCGATAATGTAACGCATACCCATGTAAACATCTAAAATACTAGATATTATTTCAATACATAACGGTGAAAAAGCTAGATACTGCTCACTAAAACTACTGCCTGCTTCATCTCACGCCCAGATATAATTATGGGTAGTGCTGCGATACGACGTGGCAGTTACATTCATGTGAAATGCGCATGCATATAAAACAAAAACCATTAAGTAATAAACTATGTGAACTTGCACTGGCCTGCTATGTCTAAGTTCTACTTGTGAAATTGGATCGGCATGTCCAAAGTGGATGCTCCTTGTTTGAGGTGAATTAATATATATAAGAAGCTAGTATTCATAGATATATTTCCCAACCCAATAGATGGGGAGACTATGTTCAGATATGTAACTATATAACAGTTTAACCAGTGTACGAGCAAGTAACGCTGCTAGAGCCAGAGGTCGAGCAGGAGGTCAGAACCTTGCTGTTCTGCTGGATGTCAATGATAGTTGCACCACTGACACCAGTGCCACTGTTCACGGAAGCTCCGGTGAAAGTCACGGTTCCAAAGTTGGCAAAGCTAACCAAGCTACCGCCGCTTGAGAAGTCCTCGACGATCCATTCGGCGTTCGTCTCACAGAGGGCGTCGGACTCGCCAGAGAAGCTATGCGAGACGGTCTTTCCGGTAGTCACGTTCTCGATGGTTGCCGTGCCGGCGGACTTGCTAGAAGCAGTCACGGTCTGTATATTTGTTAGTGTCTTGAGTCTGGCCTGAGCAGTCACCTGCCGAGCCCCCTTTCCCAAAGAGAAGTACAGCAACACATGACAAGGTAAGCAACCAAGAGAGTTTGCCCCTTTTCAGATGGTGGGTGACGAAGTGGCTTTGACGGAATAAAATAATTACCCTCCGTGGAGGAGGTTCTTCACTTACCATCTTGATAGTATCACCAGCCTTGATGGTGATGCCGGAGAAGTCGTAAGCCTATCATTTCAGGTCAGCTTCAGCTCTATTACTATCATATAGTTGTCTTGTCCCGGGGAAAGACTGGAACCGGCACTTACATAGTCAGGGTACCACTCGTACCAAGCATCATAAGAGACGGATGAACCTCTGACGGTGAAGTCTACACCGGTCTGTAGGATGGCAGTCTCGCAAGTGTCACCATCGATACCGACCCAGGCAGACGCACTGTAGGAGGTAGACGAGCTACCACCGGAAGGCGTCTTGGGCGTGGGCACGACGATGGTACCGGTGACGGTCTTATACCCGCTGCCAATGAGAACAGCACCAGCCCAGTTAGAGCTATATTCGACATGGGCGGTGTCGTTGCCGCCGGCGATGGACAGCTCACTCTCGGCAGGCTGGAGGGTGTTGGAGGCACGGGAGGCTCTTGCGGCAGCACGCTCCGCGGCACGGGCGCGGCGCATTTCCGTACCCGGCGCAGCAACCACCAGGTTGGCGCATAGGAGGAGACTGGCAATAGTAGGAATCTGCATCTTGAAGTGCGAGGAAGGGGTAGCCAAGAATAGACAAGGAGTATGTACAGATAGGAGACTCAGGAACCGGTGTCTTGGACTGGGTAGCTGTGGTTGCTATGAGCTATGATAGGGGATGAGGATATAAAGCAGTATTATATATAGCCGTGGCTTGACCTCACAATCCTAGATAGGCCAGGGCGTGGTAAACAAGGTCGAGTCCTACGCAACGATAGCAATCTGATAAGTGATACGGGATTATCCTAAGGCATCATCACACCGGCTTTAGACGCGATATGTGGTGTGTTGGGGGTGAGGTCGTGACATGAGAGGCAAAGACACCTTCCCGATGTATTTAGCATTGCCGCCTCAGCTGCCTAGCCATTGTGAGAAACGCGGTGGCAGAGGTATCATCTGCCTCTTTGACCTTAGCGAGCACGTTGGGCGCTCGTTTTCTTTAGGGTTGCCATGTTTCTGGGGGCGACAAAGAAGTATGGCTGGTCATGCCAGCTCAAACCAGCCAGCCCTTTTGTTCCATACCAACTCTCGTCGGAGAAGGCTAGTCCGGATGAGCAATGCGACTCCGAACCAAGGTCGAGCTGCGGGTCGAAAAGCTACGTTGGTTAAACCGGGGAATGTGCCAAGACACGGTACAGCAATAATCATTGGTGGGTGTTAGATACGTAAGCCTTGGCCATACAGGAAGGTAGCATTGCCCAGCCGGCTCCTCAAAGATCTAGATGAAATACGCACCCGCGGCTGGGAGGCACGCGAATCGGTGAGTGGATGGAGGCATGGAAGTATACGATTGTTCAGGTTAATAGAGAGTGATAAATAACTCGTGATAAGGGCAAAGGAGGACATTGGGGAGGGTAGCAAGGGTCCAAGTCCCAATCGCGTGAGAAGCAGGTTGTGGAAAAGATAAGGAGCAGGAGGGGCGGGTTCTTCCGGCATTTCTAAAGATTGTTTCAAGATGTGCGCCACATGTGATCTAAGATTGGTTAAAGGAGGGATCATTTGGGTGATATGTAAAGACTTGAACTCGACTTTGACTTGAAGAGTATTGTTTACCTTGTTTACTATGATAAACCTCCGTAATGGATGGCGATGTCAAAATAAGCTTTACTCGCAGGCCTGCCAAGCAGTTAAGGAAGGATTTACAAGCAGCGCCCAGGCAGAGCCAAGTCGGCCAAGTTTGCCAAGATAGTCCCTTTTCCATTGGCAAGCAACTTGTGGTTTTCCACGCGACATAACAGGCCCTATACACATGGCCTTCCTGCCTTCCAGATTCGTTTGAAGGTGTGGCGATGTGGTGAAGGTGGTTGAAATCGGATGGATAGATATCGGTTCCCAGAAATAATGCAAGAGGTCATTCGGTCCGATAATTGATGCTGTAGGCTGTAGATCTTTTCCTGATCAACCCGCCCACCTGCCAACCTGCCAACTCCCATCACCAGATACGCCACTGCTTGCTATGCCATGTACCGGACCCTGGACTAGCTAGTGTGCCGGACCTATCCCTAGCCAGGGCATTACCCCACGCTTGGCCGGCATATACAAAAAGAGATCAGGGGGGGTTAGATCAGGCGCTTAATAATAACCTTAGTCCAATAGAGACATATCAGAAAGTAAGAGAAATACCGAACAATGATCTATCAATTCTTTCTTATCTCGAAGACACGGGACGTCCCGCTTTTACGGCTGCACCATCTTATGATTTTGGGGGTTTCATATAGACACCTCGATAACCAGATTCCATTCGGTTCTAAGAGAACCAATGCGAAATTCGCATGTATGAACTAACGTCGCCTCGATATTTAGCTTGATCATCGACATACATGTATCATGGACGCGATAATGATGTTCAAGTAATACTCATTAAATTCCCATTAGATTTGTAGACCTTGGGCGATGTTATCAATTAGATATTCTCGTAATTATGGACATCTTTTTAACGCTTGCTCAGACCATTTTCGATGGAAAACTAGACAGACCCTTGGATAACTCGATGCTACAGAAAAGGAATAACTCAGGTATAAGAGCCCACACCATTTCGATATTGAAAGCTGCCTTATTGCAACGTCTTGATAAGATATGCTAAAGGATGTATACGTCAGCTTCTATACAGAAAGGGCAGGTCGACACAGTTTAAGGACCAGAACATTCGCGATAGAATTGTTACTAAGTTATAGTGAGCCTCCTAGGCGAGTGCCGTCGCTGAATTTAACACGCCGGGGAATACGAGAGTATATCGCTCTACTATGGTTGACGAGACCGAGATTCTAGACCTTCCTAAATTAAGACGTACCTGATTGACATGCTCGGTGACATTGCGCTGGAACCTAGATCCCCGTTCATCCAATGGTAAGGAGCTTGTAGATCGATCTCGACAATTTTCGTAAGGCTGTGTGATACTCTACTAGTGAAAATGGAGCATTAGTTTCTATAATGGAAGGTCGATCGCTCATCATTCACACATTTCCGACCGCCCTCCTCTTCACAGACGAACATAAGATGCCGTCGAGCCTAAAGCAGTATGAAGCCAACTCAATCTAAACTAGCTCCAGTTTGTGTGTTATAATATAACTATGAGGACTCATAGATATGTAATAATAGGGTTAAGATGTAGCGGAATGTGTTACCTAGTTGTATATGGCTGGTTAAGATCTGGGGAGGGAAAATGTCATTCTCGTAACCACAAGCTCGAGTGGAAACTGCACATTTGCCAATAAATCAGCCGAGGCATATTTATTAGGTAGAATGTCATGTTACTATGAGTTAGGTAGGCATACCAAATTCTCGGTCGACGATAAATACACGGATATAAGAAAACATCAGACTCATATATGATACTTTCCGGGCTCCTTGCAGTCTCGCCGCATAAATGGAGTAGCATTCAACCCGAAGCGCGCCCCGGATCCAAGGTGCATTAGTGTCGGCGCGGCTTGAAATTCTAAATTAAGCAGGTAGTATTCATATCATTTCATCCAGGTCGCCGGGTACATTTTATGCATTGGCCGACAATCGTGCCATCCCGCCCATCTCAGTCCTATCAGAAGCAGTAATGATTTGCATGTGACCCGGTTTATCGCTTCTCTTCTACCGTGTGAGCCGTGTTGTTATGTGCCTGCTCATGAACCTTTTCGATGTCGATCGCGGTCTCGCTGGAGCCGAATACTAAAATGCGCGTCAGAAATCGAATATCATCACTGCTACGTAACACCTTACCAGCTTCCATTTCTTCGAGAGACTTTCCTTTGGTCTGTTTCGGTGGTTAGCATTTGTAACTCGTCATGTGTTTTTCTTGCTGTCTCGTCTCACCTCCTTGATGAAGAACCAAGCATAAACAACCAAAGTCCAATTGAATATGCAGAACATCAAAAATGTTCTCCAACCAATGTTGGTTATGGCATGAGGAGTGATCTGCGAGAACACGAAGTTGAATAGCCATTGAGTAGCCGTTCCAACTGCAGGTATGTGAGCAACTGTACGTATATGCTGACGGGTGAGCGGGGATGTCTACCTGCAACACCAGCCTCGCGTATCCTGGAGGGAAATATCTCGCTCATATAGAGCTAAACAAGCTTAGCATTAGTTCACGCCCAAAGGGCGACTCGAGAGCATCACTTACCCACGGCACTGGCCCCCACGATATGTTATAACTCACTAAGATACGTTAGTTGAAGACCACCCATCATCTCATGGTTCGTCGCTAAGGGGTACTAACTTGCTTCGAGATAGACCATGGCTACAGCAGCAGCCCCGGTGCTAGTTAAAGACTGGCCCGCGACTGGTGGGTGGGTGGCTGTCAAGCAAGCAATGATGAGCATGTAAGCACCCATAAGGAAGGCTCCGCTCAGGAGAGAGCCACGACGACCGATCCTCTCGACAAGGAAGAGGAGAAAGAATAAACAGGAGACGACCTTGACGACACCGAAGAAGCCGCTAATCAGCAGGGCCTGGTCGCCGGCGCCGACTGCTTTGAAGATTTGAGGGGCATCTAGGCGAGTTAGATACATTGACTACCTTCCCGAGTAAAGTTCGTTTGACTTACAATACGCTAAGCTGGTGTTGCCAGTTAATTGTACACCTGTGTATCTACGTAAGCGGATGTCGAGTTGACACCATGGTCAGACTAAGCCATACCTATTTGAAGGGTGACGACAACGGCGAAACGGTAACGATTTGCTGGTAGAAGACACTCCTTCCATGTGAGACCCTCTGTAACCCGTTCCTCCTCGCGGATACCTGCAAGGATTTCTGCAAACCTATCGTTGTTTGTCAGCCACAGACGATGCACCATGGATATGATAAAACATCATACTCTTCCCGGACTTCAGCGTCATCGCCGCCACGGACCCAGATGAGTGATTGTACGGCTTCTTCGGTCCGACCCCTTTTCGCAAGCCATCGGGTACTCTCTTTAGTAAGCAACATTCCCAAACCCAAGATGCCTCCGGGAACTAGCTATTTATACCATTCAGTCAGCTGGACATATTTTGATCCTGAGAGGAGTATGTGATGTGATGGAAGGCTGATGGCTTACTTGTAGACCAATGGGTATCTGCCACTGCTGGGTCGTTACCCCTAAGTGTATGGATACACCGTAATCGACCCAATACGATGTCATCACACCCAGGGTAAAAAAGAATTGAAACATGCTTCCTAGCTGACCTCTGATCTGTTTCGGTGCCATTTCCGCGCTGTACACTGTAGTAGAGTTAGCGATGATCAGAACAGGTCCTTCATCGTAAACTTAAGCCGCACGACTGGGATGAGAATCATGCCAAGAGGAAGAGCAGGAGGAATCCCGACACGGGGACTGAAAGCAGCTTGGTACACTTACTTGGAATTATGACCGTAGCCATACCGACACCGACGCCGCTGATGACGCGTGCCACATAGAAAGCAGCGAGTGAATGCGTATTGATTACCTGGATGATTGCTCCAATGTTGAAGATGAGTGAGGCTAATGCAATCGACAAACGACGTCCGAATCGGGCTGTGAAGGGCCAGACGAAAAAGCAAGAGAAGAAAGCTAATAGTTCAACAGTTAGTCGGCTTACTTTATAACGAAGTAAATGCATGCTTAAATCAGAGTTCGTAACTCACCTCCGGCCTGGAGAAGACTTGTCGCATTGGAGCTGACATTTGTTTGATTCGCCGTGGTAATACGGAAGTCATTCTGGAAGGACTTCAATGAAAGAACACCACCGACAACACCAGTATCATAACTATAAACCTGAAATTAGGATACAGACTTTGTAAGGGGTTTAGGTTGAGAGTCGGAGGTCACGATTGAGCGACGTATGGGTGATGATCTCGGCTGAGTGAAACATACGCGAACAAAAAGCTGCCGGTACAGCAGAGGGCAACGAGATACCATGCTCGGAAGGTACCTAAAGTCTTTCCCATGGCTTTTGAAACTCTTACCAAGAGGAAGTGATTGTAGCTCTGGAGAGAGAGTGAGTGAGGCTCCAATGCGGTGGTGTTTTGCCAACGCCCGTCAACCAACCGACTAACACAAATGTAACTCTGACTAAGAGGGATGGGTGTTGGATATCGAAGGATTCAAAGAGCGACTGAATGACGACGAAGGGTTGCAGTAATCCAAGTGGATGGCCTAGATGATATATGTATGCGCCAACCAGTCTATAACCTCATCCATCTTTTAGAATTTTACCAGGCCATCCTGCCCTGGAAAGCTATCAACGCTAGACGATCGTGATCGCCTGTAAGGAAACTACGCGAGAAGAACATGTGTATCTAGTTTGGTAGCTAGTGCCCCTAAGAAATAACGTGGGCCTAGGATAATACAATAGGTACGACGAGGTCCTTTAGCAGATCGACTCGTAGTTACCAATTACTTGATGTTACTCGTATGGTACTATGAGGATTCGCTCAGCTTTTGTGTCATCCACGCTAGGGATGACGAGCTCGAACCCCTGTCCCCTTAGCCAATTGCCGTGCCTGATCTCACTTGCTTGGCATGGCGCAGGACATTAGCAGCGTTGACCTATAGAAATTGTAAAAGTTGTCTTTAGATATTGGCAATGAAGATGCTATAACTTCATATGCCTATGAATATAAATATAACATGAAGCCATCGTCAAACGACCCGAGAGACTGGGTCGGCGCTGCAGTATGTCATAGAGCATGTTATGTGGAAGCGTAACTCAGCTACAGAAACGGAGACGGGCTAGTTTTAGTTACCTTTCCCATACCCCACAGACGTTCCTATCCCCGCAAGGACCCTGGCCGGTTTTCTTCCATTTAAATTAAATAGAGCCCCCGACTAGCTCCCACCTACCATGCGGTTGCACCCAAGTGGAACGTTTGCATTGCGTCTTGCTTGCGGTTCTCGGCTCTGTCGGTCTCTCTCCTTGATGATTGGGTGCTGAGTATATTAGATCGATTCGATCTGTTGAGCTCAGAAAGCGTCTGGAACCGGGCACAGCGAGATATTATTCAGTATTCGGTCCCCGTCTCAGCTGACGGCGTGTTGGATGTAACCCGACTCGCCGAAGCAGAGGCCATTTTTCCTTTAGTAAGCGATGCCGATGAGTACACATACGGCACTATTATTCGGCGAGACTATCGTCACCAATGACCGAGGCTCTGCGACCTTTGCGACCTCTGCAGGTTTCAAGCGACTCCCCCGAGTTGCAGAGCTCCCAACCTAAGCCAGGACCTATATCTAAACCTACACCAGACCCGCTGAAGAGGCGTGCTGTCTGTTCTCAATGTAGAATTAGAAAGGTATGTACTAATTACATAGGACCTAAGTAAACGATAACGACGTATACTGGTTGGTAGAGATGACAATGAGACCGGTACTAATATCTTATAGGTGCGTTGTGACGGAAGACCGAACCAATGTCAAAACTGTGACCGGCTTGGTTTCGAATGCTCGTTCCAGCAGTTGCCCGGCAAACTACCAGGCCAATATGTCGTGAAACTACCTGAGCGACGACGCCGCATGCTGGCTTGCGTTCCATGTCATTCGAAGAAAACCCGCTGTCTTGGTGAATTGCCGAGCTGCTCCAGCTGCGTTAGAAGGAATAGGGTCTGTAGTTACCCCAGCGCTAGAAGAAATGGCTCTGCAGCTGACGGCTTGATTGAGCCATCGGGAATCGTTTGGGTTGACGATAGATCCGCCGGAGATGCGTCCCCTAGCCAGGAAGACATCGGCATGGTCGATACAGCAGAAGGATCGGCGCCTGATCCCGAGACCACCATGGCACTGATCTTGGATTACTTTGAACATCTCTATCCGCTCCCGTCTTTCGCCTTTCTCCACAAGCCGACTGTCCTCCTGCGGTGCAGAGACCAGACCATAAATGAAATTCTGAAGCTTTCTATATGCGCCATCACTTCGTTGCAGCTTCAGCGCACATCGCTATGCCACGACCTATGGGCTCAGCAGGCCGAGCAGAGAATACTGCAGCAGATAGGCCGGGCATCTATCTTCCACCTGCAAGCGCTCCTCCTCATTATCCGCTATCGGATCGAGAGCGGCGACTTTCCTACAGCCTTCATGCTCGCCGCGCTCGCTGCTAGGACCGCATTGGCCCTTCGGCTGAACTACGAGCGCCCAGAGCTCTCGGAGGTCGCACAGGAGGCGCGCCGACGATTGTTCTGGGCTGTATACCTCCTGGACGACTTTTTCTGCGTAGGACTTCGGGAGTTCGAGTTATGCCCGGAGGAGACCATTCACCTTCAGCTCCCTTGCGATGAAGAGTATTTTGATGTAGGCCGATACGTACATACCGGCTTGCTCCGACCTGGAGCTTCCGATAATGTGACGATTCTCGGCCTTCGTGGCGTTTTTCTCCGCCTCACGTCTATGCGACGAGCGGTTATGAGGTAATAATTCCTCTTCATTCCTCCTATAATGCGCCCTGGTCTTACGAAACACCAAACAGGTTTAACCGCCGAGTCGGGCTGGGCGAGGAACTATCCTCAACAATCGGAGGCAGTATTCGCCGTTTTGAAGAGGAGCTTAGCGCACTTACAGCTAACTTGAGGCCGCTCGAGCAATATTCGGTGTCCAACCTAACATCTTCTAGGTGGCAGGCACAGTTCATAATGTTGCACATGTCGTGGCATCAATGCCACTGCGATCTATACCGTTTAGGTTTGGATGGGTATAGCGAGGCTGCTCCCTCACCGATACTTCTGGCCATCCATCCGCGAGAGCGGGTCGCCATGCAGTTCAAGTGCTTCGAACATGCCGAGAGCATCATTCGGATCGCGTCTGACTTCTTGACCCACGGGAATGGCCAATGCCTCCTTGAGCGTGATGCTGCAGTTTGCGCATTTGAAAGCGCGCGTCTGGTTATGTTCAGCTCTCGGATACCGGGGGCAACTTCGAGCCTGGAACTGGCTATAAATAAAGCAAAGCTGTCGCTGAACCTGATCACCCAATTCTTCCCCTATTCCGCTTCGACGCAGCCGCTGGTACGTTATGTTATGTGTTTAGTAACTGGGCACGGTTATACATATGCTAAGTGTTCGCAGCGAAAAGATTTGGAGCGGTTGATGGCGAGCTACTCGGACCGACTGGCCCTGCAGACGCAAGAGACCTTCTCGGAGCCAGACCCACCATCAACGCGACCGTCGACGAAAGTCTCGCAGTATGCGAGTTCGCGTCAGCGACTTTCTGTCCAGAGCTTACTGCTGCAGTCGGATTTCGTTGACGATAGCAACGAGATCGCGGGTCCTACGCAAGGTCCTACGCAAGGGACTGCGATCCAAGCCACCGCGAATGACATACACACTACTCCCAGGACAACTCATGTATCAGGGTTAAGTAGTGAGATAGCTACTACCCCTAGAAACCAGACCTGGAACATGGCGGGTATAACGGGTCAGGTAAGCTCCCTAAATGGTCAGGCACAGCAGCCCAGCCCGTGTTTAGATGCCGGACAAGAGGATGCAGGATTGATTTTCAATCCCTGGATGGGTTTCGCCGGCACGGAAGATATGTATTATGGAGTGTCAGTGCGGCCCCCGGACGAAGAGTTCTAAGTAGGGAGTTAGATAAGAGCTACTTAATCGTAAGAGAGAAGAAAGACAAGACATATCTACAAAAATGAAAACTGATAATTAGGATTAGCAGGATCTATATAAGTTATCTTTTGTGAAATTGAAATAGGAAGGCTTGCCGGGAGAAAGGGTC
Organism: Hypoxylon perforatum; assembly: GCA_028571165.1. NCBI lineage: Eukaryota > Fungi > Ascomycota > Sordariomycetes > Xylariales > Hypoxylaceae > Hypoxylon > Hypoxylon perforatum. The sequence continues at coordinate 1,908,192 of JAOXNQ010000007.1, forward strand.
ATTGAATATGATGGCGGGTTGGCATTCAGATCCGTTCAAGCACAGAGACTTCGCTGCTTGTCTGGGTATGATAATTGGTGAGCTCAAGACGTCAAGTCAATATTTAGAATATTATATAATATTTTCAACGGGCAAGATGCATAAATCTAGCTCTTGAATGCGTTCCGTATAGCCTGATAACCCCATGCCCGAACGGACAGAACGGACAGTCGTCGTCTGAAGCCCGCGACAACTTGTACATAAGAGCGCCGACCTTGCTTTACCGGAATGTTTTACTTCTACTCCAGCTCATTGGACTATCCCTGTCCTCATCTTATGCTACGATCTCTATCCTCTCTATCGTTGCCCATATGCTGCCCCTTTCTTTTGATCTAGAAACTATGATTCTCTGTTGGGACGTTGTTAGCTTTGGAATCCTGGGCTAGTATTCAACGTATCACCAAATCCTCTTTTTATCCCGTAATCTTGTTTTGCTAATGAAACAGGGCTGCTCTTTAACAGCGGGCGCTTTGCGGCGGTGTTCATTAAATACTGTTGATCATCACTTGCCGAACCTTTGCGAAGATTCAATAACTGAGGCACTGGTTGGGCCGTATCCTCGTCAGTAGGACTTTCGACATCGGCGTCTGAGGTGTGTAGGTCGCTTGTTTCGAGTTCTGTGTCGTTCCGAGGCGCCTCCTGTGGCGAAGTCATAGAGGCCGTCTCGGCAGAGAAATCTCTGGCGTTGCCTTCGTTGGGTACGGTGCACATCGTTGCAAGTGGGGTGTTTCCAGGTGCAGATTTCCCGTATTTGGGCCCCGGCGGCGTTACAGGCTGAGAGAAGTCGAAAGAGTCGGTCTCAGTGGTAGAAGATAGAACGGGACTGGTTTTTGGTCCTGTTTGTAACAAATGACCCCTTGGAAATCTCTTGAGTTTGATCTTAGGCTTTACGCGAGCGTGGCGCACTGTCATCTCAAGACGTTCTTCCTCATCTGTATCGTCGTCGGTTATCTTATATGGATTTTCGTTGATAAGCCCGTGGTAGATGGGATTCAATAAGTTGCTTCCGCTTGACCGTCGATTGCGATGTCTTAGCTTATCCTTGGTTGACGGGGGATCGGCCTGGATTGAAGGCGGCGCTAACGATTCATACGGATTCGTAGTCGCCATCCTGCGTAGGTTGACTTGGCTTTTACTAAACACGACACGAGCTCGCAGTGCATGGACGGCGCGATCTAAAGCCAATTCGATTGCACAGCGGTCACGTATGCGGGATAGCTTGGGCCAGGTTGCACGCTCACCCAGCAGACACGAGCGTAGCATGAACTCGGTCGTCGGATTCTTTAATACTTTTGGTAGATCCCAAATACCCATAGCCGGAAGTATGTTGATATCGCCAGAGTATTTCTGGCTCAGAATTGACCGCAACTTACTGACGAGCGTCGGGAAGATACCAATTTCAGCGAGAAACTGCATTCTGTGCAAGGCCTCGCTCTTGGCCAAGGTAGTAAAGGTGTGCATCCAGTCGGACTCTTCTTTATAAATTGTTTCGTGGCGTGTATTCTCCGGCGGACAAGGCGCGTCGTCCTTGGCAAGAAAAGGAACTACGTGAGGATTGACTTGTGAGACGATAAAGTGGTTGACATTGAACATTTCGGCGAGTCTCGTCATGGGCAGATCATTGTCGACGGAGCCATCGATCCACATTTGCGGAGTGGGATTCCACGTACTATGCTCGCCTGTCAAAGGATTCTTGATGAGAAGCGGTGCGGCACTGAAGATGAGAGGAACAGAGCAGGACGCTGCGACGGCAGACCATATCATAACATTGGGTGCCGTGACGTAGTTGAGAAGCCGGGGAAGCTCGTATATGGATGCCGAAGAGACGCATATGTTGCATATCCTTCTGGTGCGATTATATGCTTCCTGGAAGGTGATGTCGCCAAGCAAGTCGCGCATTACACGTGTCAGATGCTTGATGTCGGACCAGCTGCCCTCGGTAAGCAATCTTCGCAAATGGCCTAAAAGGCCGTCTTCGTTCCCTTCTTCCTCGAATACGGCTAGATCGCCGTGTGGAAATTCGTCTAGTAGCTGAGGAATCTCGTCATCCGTCCTCGAGCAGACCACGGAGCAGACGATGGAACCGGCTGATGCGCCTGAGATGATACGTGGTAGCAGCTTTGCTTCGAACATGGCCTTCAAAACCCCTATGTGCGTCATGCCGAAAGTGCCGCCACCGCTGAGTAAAAGTGCGCTACGACCGAAGCTCTGCCGAGCATATAACATGGCATCCAACAAGTCCTTCGGTCCCAAGTCGTCCGAGAGGCCATACGCACTCTTCTCTACTAAAGCGGTGATGGTCTGCAGAGTCGAATCCACATACCGCTCAATCAGCTTCTTGGTTCCACAGTAGGAATGTCTATAGAGGTCCATGTTGCCCATGCCGCCAAGGTCGCGCGAGAGAGATGTTCTGACGAGGTGCATCATGGCCTGCATATCGCAGTTGGTACGCGCATCATCGAGTTCCCGCAGGCGTGCCTCCAAGAGGTCGGGATTGTAGTCCCCGGTCGAGGTATCCAATTTCCATTCTTCGTTGCCCTCGAGAATATCTAGCTCATGGGCTGCCGCATCCCATTCTTTGTACGACTCGGCACTTTGTAACCGCGCTGACAAGATTTGTTTGCGTTCCTCAACCCGTCTCTTTTCCGCCCTCTCGATGTGAGTTAGGCCGTCCTTGAAGTAGAGGAGACCATTCAAGACTGTGGATATGGGAGCGGTATTGGAGGATGGTGAAGTCGTGTGCCTTTTGCCCTTCGGTGGGTTCTTGATGCCGGACGATTGTATCGAGGCTATGGACGGGGGGATGTCTAGGATATGCGCCATGATGCAAGGTCGAGAGGAGGCGCCGTCGCTTCAACGGAGCCAGATAGGTATTGCATCCTAGCCCATTCTATCCGCGTGTAGATATGCGGTCACCGACTCGAGAAGGTGATTTACACCACGACACGAAATATACGAAACGGGAAGCAGAAGGTCGAGGAAGAAAAAGGTTTGGTTCGGAACTTCAGGAGTTATATTATACCGCGTTCGGGCTAGCCGCGGTGTAGACGAGATATTTCCAGATCGACCTCGGGTGGTTGGTTATATTAGACGAGAAGGAGTTAAGCATACAGGACGAACACCATGCACCTATAGGAAAGAGAGTTGTCCAATATTTTAGATGAACCCTTGCATTGGACAAGAAATAGGCGGGTAGGTATACACGGTAAAGTAAGACATTACACAGGGAAGGGTAAAGATAGGAAACTCCGGGAGAGAGGCTTGCTTTTTTCTTTCTTTTCTTTTCCTGTCTTTCGCAACATGGCCAAGTCGACGTCAGAAATGCGGAACGATGCGGCAGGCATGTGGAGGACATGTGAGCAATACAAGGGTCACCAGACAAAGAATGTAGGGGGTAGGGGTCTAACTTACCTACAGTAGGTACAAATTTAGGTAGAGGGTCTAGGGGTGATATTATTGAAAGGATGTGGGGTTCATGCGGGGGGCGTATTGGAGTGGGGAATGAGGGACGATGGGGGACGAGGGACGAGCTCGTATCATAACTGTATATCAGTCAGGTAAGAGGTAAGGCATGCTATACTACCAGATTACTACATATAAAGACTGCCTCTCTACAGACGCTATATTGTGTGATGTGTGATGATCTAAACAGAACTAGCATTCGGCCTGTCCATTCCGAGTCATGGGGACATGAGTTTTGCGGCTGTGTCGCTTGAGTCGCTTGAGTCGTATATTGGGATGCAACCATCAATTCCCCCGAATCTCACATGCCCTGTAGTAGGTGCTCAGCTGAGATGAGCGTCCCTCGTGAGCTTCCCCAAAGTTCTACGGTCTTGTCTCCCCGTGGGGCTGCCAAGTTTGTCATATCAAACAATTCCAACTGCGTTAGTAAGCCCTACGAATGAGGAACATATCTACAGCTATGATCTTGGGGAACCAAACACAACTGGCTCTACAACTATCAACCTTCTACTAGCCTGGATGCGAAGGAGAAAACTGCCTCTCTAAGCTCATACAAGACACCTTCCTCTACCCAGAAGTGACCAGCACCAGAAACCTCCATGTGATGGAACTGGGATCCCTCAGTACTGCTTAGCTGCGTAGTCCAATCGCGCGCTTTCCTCAGCGATAGAAAGCCATCCTGATCCCCATATATGGCTAGAGTGGGATTTCTCATAAGCTTTGCCTCCGCTTCGGTTTCTTCTTGTGCCACTTCGCCTCCGTGAGTTTTGGTTGATGAGGGCCCGCCCTTCTTTCTCCTCGACCAACTTGAGAAGGGGTTGGAGAAGTTCAACGTTGCTAAGTTGGTCACGATACCTAGTGGAGGCGACACAACCAGGTAAGCGCTACGAAATTCGACCAGGTCGTCGAGTTTTCCTAGGCACGGCACCTCATGCTCGAGTTCCCTAGGTATGCCCGCAATATTGCCGTCATGCTTCCTATGAATCAAGTGTGATCGCGATAGTAGGTCTTTAACTCCTTTTCTTATTCTTTCTTCTCGATCGGGAGAGTGTGTCCCTAGCCACTCGTGTGCCTTTTGCGGTGATGTGTCTTCATTACCACCAACACGCATGCCTAATGACTTTCTTGGCGAGGCAGGAGTGGTATCTATGATGATCTGCTGCTCTGCTAGATGTTGCGCCCGCAGTCGAATATCTGCAAAGGCGGAATGAGCGGGAGGTGAGGAGAATTGCGACAGAAAAGACTCGACAGGCGGCAGCTGGGTCGTTACCATTGCGCCATACGAATACCCGGCGAGCAGTAGTGTGGGAGGGAGCGCGGTGTCGTTCGCAGCGGGAGGTGAATGACGGGGAGGGCGTAAGTAATGGATGTAGTAAACGAGGAAGCTAGCGATAGACATATAATCGGCGCGTTCAGGTTTCGATGTCCATGAGGTTCGACCGTCTGAAGAGGAGGCTCCTCTGTCGATTCGGTAAATTGGTTAGTATTAATTCGAGTACTCGGAATCTTCGTTCAAATCGGTGCGGTTTGTACCTGAAGTTGAATGTCGCGACCATGAAACCCACCTCCAGCAGTGTGCTGGCAATTATAGCCACAACAGGGTCATCATAACACCCTCCTAGGGGCGCATACGGATGCGCGACGACAGCGGCATTTCGCCGGTACGGTGGAGATCGAGAAGAGCTATGTAGGCAGGGTGGATAATAGACGCGACAGTCGAGTTTTGTGCTATCATGTATACTAGGGAGCGTAAAGCTCAGGTTAGGTCGTGGAAGCATTATTTGATTACCTCTGGTGTAAGGTAAAGCTGAGGCATGATGGTGGACTCGACGAATTAAAGGCGGCCGGGTTGAACTACAACATGATTAAGTAGTCAGCTAGCAGGGATTAAAACATATGTATCTTGAGGTGTTGAATGTTCAAGTAGGTAGGTATTCGTAGCGAGTAATAAGATGGCCTAGCAATCAGTCTTCGAGCAAAGCTTCCACATTTCCATGAACTACCAGCTTGTACAAGTGCGGGATTGGATAGTGGATATTGTAACTGTTTGACGGAGGCTAAGTGCCAAGTTTTATGATGGTATAGGGGTATGTGTAAAAAGGCTAGAGGGGTGAATTATGGGGGTAAAGGGTTATCTCAATCTACCGGCGCTAGCTTCGGTATATCGATATATCCTGAAATAAGATATATGATATTAATGGATCAATGGATGGCAAAGCTCAGGAAGACGAGTGGGTGGCTTCTAAGTCGATCAGATAGATAGATCATTTGAAGACTCAAGACACGCGTTTTAAAGACATCAAAAACAAATACCCAAGTAGATAATGGATAAGTGATAGCATCAGTTGGTATCTCAACTAAATCCCTCTCTAGGCAACTTTGGAAATTCTATACACACATAGGTGTTAATGTTACCCGCCTTGCCCGTAACCAACTCCAACCCATCCAATGATATCGTATCTCGTGCCTAAATATGCTTATGAAGACATCCACACCTCCCAGCACTCCCATGCGAAGCACCAGCTGATCATTCCCTAAGATCCAGCAATCCCCAGTCCTACTCTTGACCCGAATCTTTCTCTCTGCATTCCATCACGTTCTCGGTCAACAGTTGCCCTCATCCGCCGTCCCTCCATCAAGCCCCTCAAACCTCGTTTTTGTAATCCAATGACGCTACTCAACTCGCCACTCCAAACTTCTCTGACAGTCCCACGCTCACTATCTCCAAGCTCACTGCTCCACTCACTTCCGGACACGCTGGTAGACGCGCTAAGCTCTTCGGGCTCTGGTCGGGCCCCCGACACGCTCGTGTTGATCCGTAAGCCTTCAAACCCGTTCGCTGCCTCGTCCGTGCTAGATTGCGATACCGACATCGATCGGCCATGAAAGGGGCCCATGGAGCCCCCGGCTAGAGACGAATCACCAGCCATGTAAAAGTTAGGATTCACACTGCCATCAATTCCTCGTCCCCCGCCCGCCGCCATGGCCGTAGCGTTAAATACGGCCGCCGCATTCCGCGAGTCAAGACGGGCGTGGAGACGCTCAACCACAGCCTCCAACAAGCCATCTATCTTATACGGTCGCGCAATCTGCAACAATGAGCAAAGAATCTGCGGGGTACAGAGAGGTGACGATGGTAGTGGAAGCGCCGACGTGTAGAGGAAGTGAAGCAGAGCCTGAACAGTAGGACAGGTATGGGGGAGGTATAGGCATCTCAGTCGGGAATTGGGCGGGAGTGACGCAGGTGTTGGAGCAGAATTTATGGTGCTAAGATCGGTCGTGTTGCTACCGCCAGACACCGACGTGCCAGCTGTGCTAGGCGGTTTAAGAGATCCGGCAGACGAGGGATTATTGAGTGTAGTAGCCATCGACAAACTGCTGTCGCCGGTGCTCCTGTTAGACTGTGTGATGGTTATGGTGGACATGCGTGCGCCGGCCTGTCCCGACATGCCCGTTCTCAGCGTTGCCGAATCGCTGCCATCCTGCGTCGCAGCGCCTTCCCGTAGCAATTGCACGAAGTATGGCCCCCATCTCCGAGCAATGATACGCGAGTTGATGGGTATACGCTCCCCATGAAAACACAAGATGTCCATGTCTGCTAACTCGCGTAGCCCGAGGGCTTTCTCGCCCAGTTCTTCAGCCGCTCGAGTATGTGATCTTCCCCCACCAGTCCAGCCAGCTTTTCTAGCTATGCTAAGACCGGGGGCCGTAAAAGGGCTGCTGGCGGATACAAAGCCGGACAGAGGGAACGTCTTCCGGGGGTTATCGTAGAAGCCAAACGCTTCCAGCTCGACCATGCACACATTAGAGAAGTTAATCCGGCGGTGATTGTAGTCGTCTACCAGACTCCTTTTGCGGTTGCCTAGGATCACGAAAATATTCCGTCTATTCCACAAGACACCCCTATTCCAACTACCTTGGCTGAAGACGCTTCCGCCAGTATCAATGCGGACCCAAGTCAAATTTCTAAGATCTAGAGCCCACAAGGCATACTCCTGCTTCGAACTAGTGAGATACGTTCCGCTGACAACAAAGTATGTATCGATGATGCCGCCATTTGGAAAACGTAGCCCCGGGGGAGAATAAGTTCCCGACATTGGCTTTTCAGTGAGCGAGCCGTCCGAGCCTCGAATCTGAAGCTCAAGCTTCACATCTAGAAAGTTGTAATTTGAGTAGATAAGCATCGATGAACCGGGCTCTTTGGCCTCTTGGCTAATCGCACTCTCCTGTCGCGAACCATTGGTATTCGCCTTGCCAATCTTGGCTGTCACGCTTGGCGGTAGGGGCGCAACCACGCTACGATACGCACCGCAGGACTTGCCAAGCGGCTGCGTTGAAGTCCATTTCAGGCTGCGAAGGTTAAAGACACTAATCTGTTCGATGTAGTGATTTGCTCCATCTTGGCCACCAACCACAACCATCTCAGCACCACCGGCGCCGTCTATATTGATACCGATCCTCCCTTCGTTCGGGTTGCCGCTAGACGGATTGTGCTGGAGAGCAGAAAGGGGCGCCTTGTTGGACGAGAAGGTGGCAGAGGATGGCAGAATACATGCGCAGTGGGCATAACGGCCCTGTGGAGCATCTTGGGAGGGCACATATGTCCATTTCTTGGTCGGAACATCGTAAATGTATATATCAGACATCACAGTAACTTCGGGCTGCTGGTCGGGGGAGGCTGAAGGTTGGGTAGCAGTAGGCGACATGCCACCATAACAGACCATCTTCGTATCCCCTAAGGCACACATAGAGTGAAAGTAGCGAGGCGGAGGAACATCGCCCGTGGTCTCAAGTTTGCTCCAATGTCTCCGGATGAGATCCAATTCGTAAAGATCGGAGGTAAGAGGGGCGGGCCGACTTCGCGACAAAATCCGCCCCCCAAAGACATATAGCTTATCCCCCAATATCGTGGTAGTTGCGCCCACCAAGGGATGGGGTTCTTGACCGGTCGTTCGGTGGACATTGCACATCAACCCAGATAGATGAGCAGACGACCCCGAGGTGGCGGGTGTACCGACTGCCGTACCGAGCCTACCCGTCGACACCGCAGGAGGAGAAGGCCCGGCAGAGAGCGGGCCGTTGCTTCGGGGTGTTAGACTATCCTTCTGCCCATCACCACCATCCGTTCTAGAAGAACTAGCTACACTGCTTTGGCTGCTACTCATATCAAGGCCACCGCTATACATATGATTTTGGGGCATGGAAGTATTCGAATCCATTGTACTCGTTCTGCTCTCCATATTTGCTTCTTCGGCGATATCGCTGTCGACTATCGCGTTCAGGTTGCCTGGGACTTGATCGGGAGTAACCAAAGGAGTTACAGGACTCGACGGGGACAGAGAAGGTGGTGGCGGCGCCGGAAGCGGTTTTTCAAGGCTGTTTTGCAGACTCAGATTCCTGACATGTTGCGTAGGTAGCGGTCTCTGCAAAATGGGCGCTGAGTCAACCTCGGAAGCTCCAGAACTGGAACCAAACTTGAAGGCCAATCTCGAGGGCGTCCTCGCGAACCTAAACGACTCTTCTCGGGTGGGGATCGCCTTTTTGATACCGCGATAGACGTCGGAGAAAATGTCAGACGGGGATTTCGAGGGAGGTAGTCGACGATCTTGATCATCCAAATCACTATCGTCGAATAAATGCGGACTATCTTGGCGGTCTGGTAGACCGGGCGTTAGACTTGGACCAGATGTAGACATGATTCTAAAACCCCCTCCCTCTCGATCATTAAGGCTGAAGAGAAAGGCTGAAGAGAAAAGCTGAAGGATGAGGATGAAGAGCCTCAGAAGTAGACGTGGTGCCAGAGAGCTGGGCGAGTACTACTCTACTGCGATACTAGGGCAGCCGGGGAGCAAGGTCCGTAGAATAGTATTAGAAGGGGAGATATCGCGCTAGGACTGTGCGTAGGCTACGAAGGGTAGATGGCAGGGGGGCGGCCCTTTTTTTCTCGCATCGTAATGAAACGAAGATATGAAAACCGTATGGCCAAGGCCAAGGCGAACGAGAAACCACAGAAGCGGCTCCGGGGGGCCAGGGGTGCCACGAGAAAGAGACCTAGGACATGGGGATTTGTGGTCAAGGCGGAATGGTGCGGGAAGACGAGACGACAAGTACCGGTGGCTACGATGGTTCGATGACAATGACATACATACCTTGGTTCTTAGCAGAAAAAAAGGCTCTTAGTTGACGTCGCAGTTGGCAATCTTAAATTCTCCGTCAACGACGCGTCTTCCCTGTCGGCTTTTTCCTATTCTTTCGATTTGCGATCTTTCGCGCGCGCTGTTTCGCGCTCTCTCCCTCTTTCTGTTCCCCTCGCCTACACAGTCACCCCTTTTTCCTTTCTTCGTGTCGTGAGTGCTGCCTGTGTCGAGCGCTTAAGGGTAGCCAAGGCTGGTGCCCCGTACGATCAATTACTCGTATTATCGCTGCTCCGGCGTAGGTCCCGCGGTCAAGGGGAATAGGGGGTGGAGGCCAAGTTTGAAGTTGAGGAGTAATGTCGACTCCTATTGCGCATGTGGAGAGGAATTAATGAATTTAATAGGAGCTTTTTCTTCTCGCTTCCTGTCTGGGAAGCATTGAAGAAAGCGCTAAGAGTGGGCGGGGCCCCATCGAACAAGGGCTGTAAGGAGTGCTACTAATACCGATTAGGTAGGTATATGTGACTACGGTAGTATTTGTATGTGGACATTTTATTGCGGATGGCAGCCTCGACTCGGTTTTTTTTTTCCTTATGGTTCTTATATGTAAATAAAAACATGCATAACATCGGGGATAACTTAAATATATATACATATACTTGTACACTTTACGTACATATATGTACATATCTGATATAATATATGCAAATCGTTATGGATTTATGGATCTATAACTCCGGTTTTCATCTCCGTTGGCTTTTAGGCTTTGTATATGTGCGTATCTTAATATGTCATTGTTTCAACGGAAGATTCATCCTGGTAGCCGGTAGGCCACGTTTTTTACAAGGTCTAAGATTTCTATCTTGGGATGAATGTCCACTCTCATTTATGCGTGTTTCTCTCATAATAATAGCTACCTATGGAACGCAGATAGGGAACTTCTCAAGCAATAATTTTCTTCTACCCTTACGGTTTAGCAATACTCATTTTACCTTGTAACGGAGGCGGCGCCGGCACCACGTATGCTAAGCCAGCTAATTTCATTTGCTTTTCATATCGTGATAAAAGATCAGATTAAACCCCACAAACACAATCGCAAGTTCTCAGACACAAATCTCGAAGCATAATGCGTATTCCCGCTATAGAATTAACACTTCAATTCTGGACTACAACTCCCCAAGTGATACGAGCTTGTACCAACCAGGTTTGCCATCCTGTCCGCCTATTATTATATTTTCAATCAAGACGGGAAGATAGACTAGCGGTTTCAGATATTGGAAAATATCCGATCTAAATGCATCGATGCCAAGTTGCTTCGAATACAAAGACAGCTATATCCACTCTTATTCAGGGAAATACTTGAAAAGAAGAGAGAAGGACGAAGGCGCAAGTTCTTTTTTTCTTTAATTATTATTTCATTCATAGCTTGGTACTAGTAATACGCAGCCGCGATAGACAGAACTATTCACATCCCATTACGCAGACCCATTGTGCACCGGATATAATTCTTCCCGAGGCCCATCAACCCTCTACGAAACAGTGGACTTCTCCTTGGGTAGAGGAGTGAATCTAAGGTATGGCTTGACCTCGCGGAATTCGGGGAACAACTCCTTCGCCTGCTCATTCTTGACGCTGGGGTGGACGATGACATCATCACCAGGTACCCAGTTAATCGGGGTGGTAATCTTGTGCTTGTCACCGGTCTGAAGAGAGTCGACAATTCGCAGAACCTCGGCCGTGTTGCGGCCGGTCGATGCCGGGTACGATAGGATGGTCCGGATGGTTTTCTTGGGGTCGATGACGAAGACGGAGCGAATGGTGAAGGCAATACCCTTCTCGTCAACGTTGGTGGTGTCTTGGTAGTCGATCCTAAGCAATCTCTGTCAGACCTTATACCTCACATCTAAGCTCCTTGGGGGTCGATGGTGGCGACTTACATGTCATAGAGGTAGGCAACCTTACGCTCCTTGTCGGCAATAATGGGGAAGGCGACATGGCCACCAGTGACCTCGTCAATATCCTTGATCCAGCTCTCGTGGCTACCGCGGGTGTTGGCAGATAGACCGATCAACTTGACGCCTCGCTTGGTAAACTCCGGCTCGAGCTTAGCAAAGGCGCCGAGCTCGGTGGTGCAGACCGGGGTAAAATCTTCCGGGTGGGAGAAGAAAACAACCCAGCCGTCGCCGATGAACTCATGGAAGTCAATCGGGCCCTTGGTTGTCTCAGATTGGAAGTTGGGGGCAACAGTACCCAGGCGAAGACTACAGGAGTAAGTGAGTTAGATGGCCAATGTGGAAGGTATCAAAGCTCCCAAGCTAGCACCGGGGTGTTAGGAATGCTTACGGTGCAGATCTCGAGTCAGCCATTGTATTTGCGAGTGTGTAGCTAGGTACTACTATGAATATTGGTGATAGAAAGATATATGAGGACAGGAAGCTATTCCGAGTTTATTGGGATCGAATGTCTTTGGGGGGTATCTTGCGAGTGATAAGGGAAAAAGGAAGAGGTCCGGGTCGAGGCCCGACCAGCGCACGACGTCAAGTATTTAATAGCTACAATACTTTCCTAGTTTACCTAATTGTACGCTACGCATATGTAGGTACGGTTCACACAGGTAGACAAGTGACGGGACAGGGTTGGGGGGGTTCGGGGATCGAGGGGAGCAATGGAAGATGATCGATCACTTTGGGTCGAATGTCAACCAATAGCAATGTCTATTTGCGGCTATCGAAGCCCGAACCGGAAACTGGCAAACTGCTTTGGTCAATGTCGCAATTTATTGACTGTCTTGTGCGTTTTCTTTTTAGACGAGAGTCGGCCGTAGAAAAGGCCAGAGGTTATCCTGACGTGCCCCGCCTTGCCCGCGACGAGTCCATCGCCGTTCTCAAGAGGCCGCCTCGTCGAAAAGGTGCCCCTCACTAGTCTCTTTCCAGAATGGCGGCGGATTGCGTGCTGCAGAACTTCTCTGAGTGGCTACCGGCTACAGCCCTTCTCCGCATCATGTCATCCATGGCTTAGGATGGTATCATCCACATCCTTGCATAATCTATGTCTTATACCGGCCGTCGGCCAGTTCCTTTCTATCTATTGTAACGGATATCGGTCCCGGTACCCAGTACGTAGTATAATGGGATTTGAGAGTCTTTAGTTATCTGAATTCAAGTCCAGCCCGTTAGTTAGTATGATGCATTTAAAAAGATGACGAGTCTATTCTTTTATTCTAAAGAGTTCGCGGTTTTTCTTACAGACTAAAATTAGAAATTGTATTCATATTCCAGGCTTTCCTTAGTAGATTATCAGTTAGAAATCCATCAATGAGGACACAATAACGTTATTGTGCGAAGAGCTATGAACCTGATAGCTACCAAAGCATAGGCATATACAAGAGCGAGGACAAAAAGACCATCGCTTACTATCTCCCACTCCAGCGATCTAATAGAGCTATGATCTTACACAGGCAACGAGAGTCAGGGGCCTGGCATGGCGTGCTTACCGGACGTAGGGGGAGACGGGGTTCACCCAAACTACCTAGGTATCTTATCATCACAGTGATTGAGTGAATCTAAATAAGAATGGCAATAGTAATATCAGAGTCCACCTTTTGAAAGGCTTCAAATCAACTCAAAGCTATCCCATGTAACAAATCACATTATGTAAGCCTTGTGTTATGGGTATTGATCAAAAGAGCTTGCCAGGTAAAGGCAAAATGGGATTCTCAACTAGGTAGTCACGGTAATATTTATGCGACTGGCGCTTTCGAGCTTAGAGTAAAACGTAATGAAAATAAAATGAAATCCATGGTGTAAGCATTCCATAGTTCGAACCGAACAGGGATATCACTTACTAGTTATCATAAGCAGAGGAAACAATACTAGATTCGTAGGTATTTCATATATGCCATGTATCATTATCTGGGTATATTCACGATCTCAAAAATTTTTATTATTTTCAATGCAAATTCAAACATGACCTCATTGTAATTTAGATCTAAAGACATTACAGGAGTATAACATAGAATACAACATCATGTTTAAAAAACACCCCGAGTATAAGTTAAACTAACACTAAGACGACACAGCAGTTGATATGGATCTGAGGCCAAACTCGCATTTATCAGGGATGTCAATCCGAAGGGGCCATGGAAAGCTCATGACATACCGTAGACCTCTTTACTTACCTCGCGAAGAATGCATGAGGGTGATGAGATTAGATCTCCCCTACGTAGCAACCTCACCCGTCTCAAAAAAGGCTGAATTGTACCACCTTGTGTAGGCGATGCCAAATAGCCACTAATAATCTGCGCCAAGTGATTGTGAAGGTTTCTCGGCGTCCTTTATGCCGTGTAGATATTTATACTATGTCTCATATATATGCAAATTGGGTAGCTTGCAATCACTACAGTATGTCTAAATATAGATCTAGGGTGCATATGAATATAGTCACAGTTTGGCCGAGGCACATAGCTCATAAGAGGGTATATCATTGTGGTCACCCTTTCCGGGGAGAGGGACCGCATGATTAACCCAACCCATTTTCATACACCAATAAGCAATATACATGATGACAACGCCAACCAACTTTTCCAATATTTCATGTTTTTTTCTATCCAATTCTGAGAATTGATACCCGTTCGCCTCGAGCCCAATACCCGTATAACTGTACATCTGTAAACCATCAGTAGTTGGCTTCCCAGGTAATGAACTGAACGGTGACCTAGGGGCTATCTCGAGTTGAGGAGTCCCAGGCACATATAGTCCTAAATTTTAGGTGCAGCACTGACAGTTATTATCTTGGATGTCCGTGTAATGCTTCGCCTCGAAACCGTAACGTTTTCAGGAACATGCTGGTGCTAAGCGTCCATGTCATGCTCACGCGTGCAATCATCGCAGAGGCCTCCAGCATCCGATTCTTCTTCCCTCATAAGGTCCCTCTGATTGCATTCGCCCGTATCATCGAACACCTCGCAATCCTCGATTTTGACCTCATCGCTGGTGTACCACTGCGTAAAGAGCAGTCAGCTTTGCCGCTCCTGAATAGAGCTTCCACGGTGCTTTTTAATGAGCCTCTTAGTCCCGCGCTCGTAAGCTGGACATCGTATATAGGATTCTCTGGTGTAATAGGATAGGGATAAGATGGGTAAGGACATATGGAAAACGCATACTGCTCCACACTCCTCACAGTACCACTTCAACATCATATACCCGCACATCGTCTGATAGTTGCTTGCTAGTATTGTCAACGATGAAAAGATGATGATAGCCTTCGAGAACGTGAAACCTCCATCTGTATCCCGCATCCGGGAGTCTCTGAGCTAACTTGGGTCATGTTACTCAAGAAACGCCACAGGCCCACGGTCCTTGGTTTTGATTTGCGGTATTTGCATTGATTTGCGAGACGTGGTCGTTCCTAGAAACATCGACTAAACTAATGAAGCTGGCTGGTGAATATCGTCCGACTCTTTGCCACGTGTGCGGGCCGAGTACGAGTGAGATCAGGCGTTTGGGAAATACTTGACAAATATTTTCATGGCTTGGACATACCCAAAAATAAGGGAAATTTGTATAAGGCGACAAGGACTTCATTAATTGGCTGCATATACATGGTGAAATCACAAGCATTCTCGATGTCCAATTTATTGGGCGATAATATCGGGACAAGCACGAGTGATATGATTGGCTCAGGAGAGGTCAAGTCCTCTCAGGCTGTACGTCAGGTATCATTTAGAAATGCATCTACCCGAGCGAATATTTGCCGCAGTGCTTAAAGGTGCTTCCGAAGAACGGGTACGAGGTAGATCTACCTATCGGTTGCAGGCTGGAGTATTGAGGTCCGGCGTCCGCGTGGACCCTACACGGAGAATTCCCTCTAAAGTCTGTTGCACATCGTGGTAAGTCAACGAACAAACCCCCAGGCATGAGGAACTGCAGGTCTAGCCCTTTGCATCCGAAAAGAAAGTACATTGTGCCTGTATGTCGAGTTCTTTATGCTGCACCTATAACAGCCGCATCGTCCACATACCCACGAACGTTTAAATCTGTGTTTTTCTGGCGCAGTGTTAGCAATTATTTACCACCAGATGGAGTGTGACGAACCCAATGCCACTCAAATTTTCGGTATCTAAACGGTTCTTCTTATCAACGCCACCGGCTATTGGATTTGCGCGGTAGTTGAATAGATAATAGTGCAGTTGACCGTCCCCAGGGCCGAACTTCTGATCTTCTAAGAACAGACCGTTGTCCATGAGGGAAAGCGCATTATAGACGTCAAACTTGTACTGCTTGCAGTACACCAAAGTATCTGATACGAGAGCATTGAGACGTGTCTTCAAGGCCTCTTTGTCGGTAGGGGTGGCAAGTCCCGTTTCGGTGGCGTAGTAGAAGAGGTAAGCTGCTTTCACGTTAGAGTGTTTGGAGGGGCCAATGACAGAAGACTCGAGGCAATAGAATGAGATGAAGTCGGTGATTTTTTTGTGTTCATCCTGTCGATCTGGTCAATATGTGCAAAATATAAGAGGACGAAAAGCGGCTTACTTCGACGACGTAAGTCCAGACGACTTGCTCTTCTAGAGCGTCTTTCTTATGGTGCAACAGCCAATGCTCGACTTCCTCTTTGTTAAATTCGGCGGCCATGTCATACTTTGCCAAGTACCGAGTAAGCAGATCCTGAACAGCACCGACGTCCTTCTTTTGCATCTCCCTTAATCCTCTAATCGAGACTCGCTCCGGCACAGCATACTTCCTGATCTGGAATTGGGGTTTGCTGTTCGGTGGCAAGGGGCTGAATCCGACTTCGTAAAGCTTCTGCCAATTGATGGCCCGATGGTAATACCGACATGTGCTTACTGGTCTTGGGAGGACGATACCGCCGGTGTAGATGGCCTGGAAGACGCCTTCCAAGTTGCACAAACGCGTAATCTCCTTTATCAGGACCGGAGCTAGGCGTTTGGAACGGAGCTTCTTGTGTATGCAGAGAAAGTTGACTTCGGAGGCGCGTAGAACCTTGTCTCGGATGCGCAGCTCGACGGGTATAGCAGCGATAAAGCCGACGAGCTTTCTGGATTGAGTAGCTCGAACTCCCCGGTGCCACTCCTTTTTCCAGCCCGGCGGCATCATGGCCCTGAGTATGGATTGGTGAGCATTGATATTATTCAGAATATGGACGAGAACGTATAGATGTTAACAAACCATTTTAAAATGCTACTCGAATAGTTGAAACGGAACATGGCTTCGTCGTCCTCGACATAATGGCCGTTCAGCAGTTCCCAGACTTCCTTGAGCTGACTATCATCGAGCAAGTCTATGGTAGACCATTCGAAGCCACCCAGCAACGGGGCAGGCTCTTTGTCGATCTCGTCCACGGTCTGATTCCTAATGGGACCCTCCTCAACAGGTTTGTTGGGATCGTCTTCTCCGAATTTGGGAACGGGTTGGGTTTGCCAAAACTTGTAGGCGCCCATATCTTTGACATTCTTGCCGCTGGAAGCCAATCCGGTCATGATGTCCTGGAGATTGAGGCGCCGGAGGGCTTCGGAGACAGCATTTGGATCGTCATTGCTCCCGCTGCCAAGTTCGTTCGCGAGGGCGGGATTGAGGTCGAGGAGCTGGGATACCTGATCCTTGGAGAGGCCGTCAATAGCTCTGTGCAGTTTCTTAGCAGCCTTTTCCTTCTCCTTTTCTTTGTCCTTCTCTTTGCCTTTACCCTTGACGGGTTTTGATTCTTCAGACATGGTCGACGCAGCGAGTAAGGCGAATATGCGGGCTTCGAAAGGGAGATAAGTCTAAGTGTAAGTCAAGTATTGGAGGGGCTGAGGGGTTGGAACAAACACAAACCTGGTTGTCAAAGCTTAGGTACCTTAGGTATCGATTAATCGATTGATCTGTGCCAGGGCTGCAACGCGGGGCAACGTGGGTCTGGCGAATTTGGAGATCCTTAGCCCCGTTAATCCGTTAAGTTCCCAATCGTACCTACATATGATTTACGACCATGATATAAGGTATGTGGTTAATGGGTACCTAAGATCGCCCATCGAATCGAATATATATACTAGGTACCTACCTACCTAAGTATATAGTTGCAATGATAGGCTATGATATATGTACACATAGGTAAGATGAATGGGTTCGTGTTAGACGACGAAGTTCATTCTCGTAGTAAATACTATTCTAATTATAATGTCTAGCCTCTATCAATCAAGATTCCATAATTGTTGGCCCTTGGGGACTACTCAGCATCCAACCCAAATGATCTCATGACCGCTAGTGAGACTGCTGCGGACATCATAACCTCATTATGTCCTGTATGATATTAGTACAGTCTCCGAGTGTTGTTTATTTGGCAATATGTTACCTACCACCGTATGGTACTAGCTCTTCCCGGATGATTATATCTGGTTCGGCGTTAGCGGTTGCTATAAAGGTTCCGTCGTCTCTTTGCAAAGTTCGTTTCTCTTTCCACGACGAGAATTTATCATCATCTAGTTCCTCATGAAGAGTAGCACCGGCTGCCGATTTGAACAGCTTATCACTTTCGTGGCAGGGTATCTCTATATCGTTTTTGGCGTGGATAAAGGTAAGCCGTAGTCTAGTCTGCGTCAAGCTTACAACATGTGCAAGCCGATCTGCCGACTTCCACTTATCCACGATGAAGCTCTGGAAGAAGCGAAGGAGCGGGGGAATCGCGCGCAGTGGCGAAAGAACCGGGATGAAGCCGGCGGCCGCATAAGAGGAGAGCAGGGTCGGTAAGCTGGAAAAGCCGGCGATGAGAATGATGCCTGCGAATTCAATTCCTTGCAAAGCGAAGTGCTCGCCAACGGCGCTCGTGACCGCAGTTCCGAGGCTCTGGCCCATGATTATGATTCGACTTGCTGGGATGCCTGCTACATGCATCGCCCAGTCTACGGCGGCCGCGCCGTCGTGGAGAAGCCCTGTCTCTGAAGGCGTACCAGTCGACTTGCCAAAGCCTCGGTAGTCAATCGCTAGGACATGATAGCGGGAAGAGTCGGTTAATGTATGGTAACTCTCAGGCCTGTATCCTTGGGCGATATGACCAGCGTTCTGTTACGCTACGCGGTTAGTAGGCTTGTCAGAGGCTTCCGGGTTTTCCGGTATAATCGCTTACCCCGTGAACTACGGATTATTAGTCAACATCATCTTTGATGATAAGTAGAAACATGTAGTTTTCGGGGGTTCGGAGGTTTCTCACAGTAAATAACGAGTCGGGCTTCAGGGTCATCTTTCAGTAGCCTGAAAGATGCCGTCTTGGTGATGTCGTCGGAAAAGCCGGGTTGTTGAGCCTGGAGCTTATGCTCGTGCTTCAAATAGGTTGGAAGCGGTAGAATATGCCATGAATAGATTGTCTGCCCGTCGACGGTATTTAGCGAGAAAGCAGTTACTTGGTTTCCTTAGTGTTGGCCAGATCAGTCAGTGCTGCTCTATCTTCATCTCAAGGCGTAGTAAGAACAAACTGGCAAAACCCCAGTACTCCGGCTTATTAATGTCATGCCAGAATAGTGTATTGAGTCGATGAGCGTATAAGAAGCTAGTGGATTTATTTATTAGTACATCGATGCAGCATATACAAGTGTCTGAGAGTCGAATCGGAAGCTTACTGTCGTTGGAAGAAAGGAAAGGCGCCGAGTAATATGAAAGTTACATAAAGACCGACAGGGACTCCTACAACACCTACGGGAATAGCCCATTGATATGCTGGCGGAGACATGGCCAGCCCCTTTTTTCTTCTCCTTGTTATATCCTAGCCACCACGAAATATGTAAAAGAAGCCTGTAGGTAGCAAAGGTTAAGCCACCCGTACAAAATGATCAATTCAAAAACAGTGCTTCTATTCGACTTAAACTTGAGTGCTAGCTATATGGAGCTAGGTGATAGGTAAGGCGATCTGCAAATAAGTCTATGTATTTAAACGTATATGAATATAACCGGATCAATGGTGGGGTGGTTGCGATGAGATCAGCGCCCATACTTCAATAGGCTTAGCGTCTACCATAGCAGGATCAGCGTCTACTATATTCCGTGATAGGATTAGCGTCTCTATGCCATAACAGGATCAGCGTCTACTATAACAGGATTAGCGTCCACAGCCTGAGCCTACCTACCTACCTTGACCACTTCCACCAGCTTGCTACTACTTTGGTAAAAGCAAACTTCCACATCGAATTCTCTTGCCGTCAACAAAACGCTGCCAACTGAACACCAATTCACACAAGATTTACTACAAGTCATAGTGGGAGCTCATTAGATACCCTATTCTTCACGCGTATTCCGTTACCATATGCGCCTACCTATTGTAGCATTTCTCAAATGTTTCAATTGGGTGAATAATACGTCTACTTGAGTATTGTTTCGCGACAAGTCTTACTAGATGGAGAGAAAGCGAAAGCTGCCAGCGCGGGCAGCTGCGAGAGTCGAACACGCTTCGAAGAAACGCGCCTCAACATCGACACCACCGCGCTCTCTCACCCCAGCGCCGGCTCAAGGATCAACACCAGGTCCGGCTGAGAATGGACTCGAGGAACTGCCAAAGTCTATTCAAGCCGGCAATCCATTGCCGACAGTCGAGCACCCGCAGCCCGACGATCTGTCAAGCAGGGACTTTCAGTCCGTTCAAGAGAGGTAAGCATAATTTTAACAATTATTTAGCTGTTACCTAACTGCTTTTAGTGGTGTCATAGGCGAGTCGCTCCAAAGATCGCGTCATAAATGGATGACCGAGGGCGTATTCGAGAAGTACTGGACCAAACCGACGAAGCGAAAAGGGGTAGTTAAGGAAGATCCCAACAATCCGCCCAAGGATAGCATGACAAAGATTGGCCAAATCACAATCACCGTCGAGCCTCATGTTTTTGAGGCTACTATGTACGCTGTCAAGGATCCGAAGCCTGTACCCACAACGAACTCCAGCTTCCGACCAATCTTACAATTTGGCCCGCCGAACGGGGTCATGCCTCCTCCGCCGAAGCCTGCTACACCAGCGGCACCCTCGGCCTCCCCGTCGCAGGCACCGCTGCAACCACCGCCGGCAGCCCCTCAACCGCCAGCGCAACCCCAGGTCCAGTCTTCGCCTTCCCAACCTCAACCACAGGCACAACAAACACAACAGGCAGACCTACAGCGGCCACCCTCATCCCTCTCTATGTCTAACAAGCCATCGGCTACGCCCCGGGGACTAGAATCTGTCCTTGCTGCTCCCCAGCACCCATCAGCACCCCCTCCTACTACAGGCCCGTCACAATCTCCTCATCTAGCAAACGGACCCCCTCAACCAAGCTTGGGTGCTCATAGATCATTGCATGCACCAAGTCCCACGCCAGCTGCATCCGGCCCCGGACCGGCAGCCCCCCCTGGAGCAAAACAACCTACACCCGTTGCCAAGTCAGCAACGCCAACGGCACCCGGTGCCGACCCCATTATCGTTACGCTGGCGGAGAAGGCGTCGGAAGATCCCCAGCTCCGCGACCTGATGAAACGTGTAGCTATTGGTGATGCCGCACCTCAAGAATTGGCCCACTTTCAAAAGATAATCGATCAGATTACGGCCGATTACAAGAGAAAAGGCGGCCAGCAAGGCCCATCCGCAGATCGCCTTATTGTAGACGGAAGGACGGTGAAGTATTTCGCGGAAGAGGTGCGAACAATTCTCGGCATTGTTCTTATGTCGTATCCTCACCAGAAATCAAACGACCTAAGACCGCCGCCGGGGGTCGATCCGCTTATATTCCTTCTTTTGAAGAAGGCTTTAGACGACATGGCCACTCGGGACATAATCCATAGAATAGCTGAGGGCAAGACTAAGTTTACGGATACGACCGACTTGAAGGCCACTCTTGATAAGCTGAAGACTCTCGTAGTGAAGGAGACCCCAAAACCACAGCAGGTGACAGCAGGACCGTCCCAAGCAACACCTGCCAACGGGCTAGAAAGTCCCACGGTAGCCAATAGTGCTACATCGAGAAGACCGTCCCTGGCAGCACCTGGGCAAGCTACTCACACATCCAATTCGCAACAGGCCCTGCGCTCGAAAGGTCCGCCACCCTCTACCAAGCCTGATATTTCAGCTGTCGTGCTTGAATTCGCTGGCGGTACGGGAGATCGTTATCTTTTCCCCAAGTACAGCATTCTCGAGTATGTTAACCCCACCCAAGTCATGGTGTCCTTCCTCCTCGTACGGAAGGGAAGCAAGTTGGAGTATGGAGGAGATCGTACATTGGATTATTACCAACCCGTGACGATGCGCATATACGCACAGTCAGGCAAACACCTCGAGAACCTGGCGAGGGTTGTAGCTCCTCAGGATGACGTGCAACGTTATATGGACGATGTTATGGATAACATGACTCGCGCCGAGTATATTCTCCTTGCGATGCGTCTGCCAAGGGCGGATAGAGAGGACCAAGGAGAAGAGGGCAAAGATGGAACCAACACACCAAGGGCAGATTTGGCGAGTGAGCCCCAGCAGCCAGGCGTTTCGTGGGCAAGCAAAGCATCTTCTGCGGCAACGCCCCCGCAGAAGGCCTTGGGGAAGCAAATGAGCGAGGACGAGCAGTATCAAGCCTTTATCACCACTGTTAGTTAGAGGAATGACAGGGTTGGATTGGCCCAAGACTATCTGCGCCGGTGTCTCCGAGAACCCCCGAAGCGTGATGTTGCATCCGATGTTACTTATGTGACACATGCTGCCGATGAGCATGATGCTGAAGAACATGCTGCTGATGAGTATGCTGCTGAAGAACATGCTGCTGCTGATTTTGTTGTCGATACCAACGTTAATCAAGGTGGCGAAGAAGTTACAGCACAAGAATTCTCAACGATCCTCCGAAAACACCCCATCAGACAAAGATAAAGCTGAAGATAATCAGGTTAGATGTTAAGAGAAGGACAGCTCGAGACTCTGGAGGGATAATGGCATTCACAGGAACATGGAATGGATAATGTCTTTTCTGGGGGGGGATTTTAAGGAGTTTGTGATACGAGATACCTATGCTGGGGGAGTCAGGCGTCTCACATTGTAAAAGTGACTGTATTTTGGTGTCCATGCACCCACTTGTAAAGTACTACCAAGCTAATACCATCGATGCTTTCATGATTTCAGTGCAGTGCAGTGCATCTTCACCGACCGCTCAGCTTCTCCCCTAACGAACACCTCGATTCTAGTAACTCATTAAACCAATGTGTCCGTTCATTGATCGGCGCGTGTCCCAGCCCTTCCACAATCAGGCCCTGACCCGGACGCAAGTACTCAATTAGCTTTCTACCATGGGGAGTCGATATCATCCTGTCATCGGTGCCGTGTAAGACTAGGATTCTCTCACGTCCTATTTTATCGCCTAGCTCTTTCAGCTGCGCTGGACTCTTGTGGTGCCAACCAGCCGCAATAAGCTGCAGCAGGAAGCCTTTCTTAGTGAATCCGTCCTTGTCCTGCTGTTTTCTGATTTCCTGGGCGGCGAAGCGCTCGTAGTTATTTCGAAACTTGCCGTAGCCGCCAGCTGGAATCTTGCACTGCGGTATCGACTCATCGGGCACTACGGCGTTGTCGGGTTCGGCTAAGTACGCTGCTGGGAATACTAGGGGGGGAAGTTAGCAAAGCAAGCTCATTTTCAGGAAACAGGGGAAGGTAAAGGTATTCTACATACTGGCTTTGGCGGCATATTGTATGCTGCGATCTGGACTCTTTGGCAGTAGCATAGTAATACGATTCACCATATTCTCCGCAAACGATGTCGTGTTTTCGATTTTGGCAGCAGTACAAATGAGACTTAAACTGCTGATCCTTTCTGGCACTGCGTAGCCCAACTCCTGAGCGATCATGCCGCCCATGCTGATACCACATACATGTAACTGCCGCGGGGAGGTCCAGCCGATATGGTCGACCACTTCTAATAAGTCCTGGGCCATCTCCGATGTGCTATATCGCAGCAGCGGCTTGCTGGATCCACCCATTCCTCTGTTATCGAGGACGAGGACTGAGTACTTCGATCCATGTACGTGCCCGAAGTGCATTGTTTGGCGCTGATAAGCCGTCTTGAAGAACCCCAGGCCGCAAATAAGCTACAGTAAGAGCTTGGTAAGTTTTCTATCTCCTTTCATAGCAGTGACATTTGCTGGTCTTAGACCCGCCGAGATGCTTACTATAAGCTTTACAGGCCCATCGCCGTGGACTTCCCAGCTGATATTCACCGGACCTCCTCTCCCAGCAGCAACTGGCAGGAGGCCGCTTTGGTGTGGCTCAAGCTGCCATGTCGCCGTGGAGAAAGCTGGACTCTTGGCCACCTCCTCGACGGAAGGGAAGACCGCCGCTGTCGACGTGGATGGCCTAATTGTGTCCGTTAGTTAGAACGACGACTTTTGAGCATAGCACTGAGGCTTATGGGAATGTACATGGGATAGCACGTGTCAACGTATTAACGTGTCGACGTATTATGAACCAGACTTTAGTTACCTATTCAGCGTGCTGTAAGGCTCTAGAAGTGCAACCCTGTTATTGAAAGCCTTATATATCACCAGACCCATCTTTAAGCGGATTGCGAGCTCGACGTAACTGGATTTTATCTCTTGGTGATGTAGTACTAGACGGCTATCGAAGCGGGTACATTACGTAGTCGTACCTGGATCCTAAGATCGAAGAATGCCTCGGCTCGGGGTTCGACGCGTGCTTACGTGCGACTAAAAGTGTATTCTCGCTTAATTGCATTTTGGCTAACCTACTTCTACTACTTGGTGTGTTTTTAGTGATTGGGGGTGATCGGGGATGGGCTCTGGGTATTCGTGAATTAAATATTTACACCATGCTGAAACATCTTGTCTCTAACACTTTACAAGTTCCGCTAAGACCTCCATATAAGAACAACATTTTATCCCTGGGTCCCGGCATAATCGTATTGCAACGATCCCCCGTACGTAAGATTATTGTACCCCATCTGTGTTGTATGTGTATTCAGCTCGGTTTTGAGGAAACCACTTTGATCCTTACCACTGGTAGTGGTAGTGCTACAACTTCCCGTAGGTGGCTGATGCGGGGCGTCGTCCGTTGACTTGCTTCGACCTCGAGTTTGTAGAGACTGAGAAACATCCGCCTGCGATACGCCCTCGCCGAAATATAGATAATCCAATGGCCCGGTCTGATCTATAGATCGGGGCCGATCTGCCTGGATCACCGGCTGTTTCGTCGATACTGTAGCCTTGCGCAATCCTCTCACTGGCTTTGGGGCATCGGCATCAGCTTCGGCTTCGACATTTGTCGGCTGGGATGAGTCTTGTGCTGTAGGGAAGGGTTCATCTTGCGTTGATGAAGCCGCTCGAATATCAATAACGTCGTCTTCGCGACACTCTTCCTCCTGATCTCGGCGTTTTCGCACGCTTTTCAAGCGCGACATGATATCTCGGAAGGGCATTCTTGTAGGTGAAGGAATTGTCTTATTTAGAAGAACACGTTTAAATGTTTGCTGGAGTTTGATGTATGCGATTTGAAGAATTCTAGGATTTATAGATGTAATGTAGGATTTTGCCTTCAGGTACGGTACAATGTGCAAATTAGAAAGCCAAAGGAGGTGGCTATGTGCGCCACAGTAAGAATTGGCATTGGCGATTGTATGCAAACTCCCCTATGTGAGATTACGGAAAGTTATATTTAAATTTTATAGGAATAGGTTCATTATACAACGAGTATTCGTACGTCTACTTGGACGCCTTTCAGAAGTCCTTCAAGCCTCGTATATCTTCCGAGTTGACGCATTAGTCTACACTAGTTCCGACGATCCCTGCTTAAAATCAAGTTCTTGGGGTTTGAAGTAAGAGGGAGGCATACGTATCAATTTTACAGCTATTGGGTAAGGTCCTGACCATTCTGGTGTCTCGGCTACAGGAAATGGAAGCTTTCAGGGCTAACAAGACTGCACGACCATAACTCACGTAGCGATGAACGGAAAACAGATATATCACAGATAAAAGAGACAGCACTCGTCGGATTGAATGGTTTCATTCGTCTTTTTTTCGTCAACAAGGGTATCTACACCAAACCAAAAATTTGATCGCACCAAGGGTATACAGCCCGAAAACTCCGTAGCAATCATAATCTCATACTTCAAATTATCAATTAAGTTACTCATCGGGTTGGTATGAAGTTCTTTGAGTCCTCTTCTTGCTGCGCGAAAGACTGTGGGAATGCCGCAATACCTGCAATAATGCCAACGGCCATGAAGCAAACTGAAATGATGGACCAGATGACACCCCAACATTGAGAAGAACCGCCATAACGTTGGGCGAACACACTGGCATCGGAACTATTGACTTTGCGGAGAATGAGATCGTCGCACTAGGGATTATAGTTAGCACCAGCCGCGTAGACCATGTCCATGATTGCAACTTACAATATCCCAAACGCTGTACAGCGAGCTCATCACACCGATGAAAAGAACGACGAATCTCAGCGGTTCGGCGTGGACGATGAACCAGCAGGCTACCAGTAACCCGACGGCAAGGAGAATCGTTACGATTGTAAGCCAGTCCCTCTTGCCCCACCACAAGGTGAGTAGGAAACACACGCCAAGCACGATGCTTGCAATCTTGCTTGCGACAATGTCAAAGCCGCAGAAGATGAGCAGGGCGCCGATGAGGGACGAGCCCAAGTACCCAGCGGGTAATGTGATGGCGCTCTTTCCACCGACCACTAGACATTAAGTGTTAGCAATCGCCCAGTTTAAGTCTAGGAATATGAGAACGTCGAATATTTATCAACTCCAAAACGAGCCTGGCTTTAAGAACATTTTGACTCCCCAAGGAAAAGCGAGGGGTCATGCATGATATTACGTACTGTGAGTGACACCTCCTTCGCGGGGATCAAGAGAGATGGACTTGACACGCCCACCTGTGCAGCAGGCTGTGATAGCATGTCCGAATTCATGAAACGCAATCACAAGCATCTGGCGAAAGTGGTTAGATATAGGAATACAAAACCGAGCGGGATAATTTTGGGTCGGTAAGGAGAGGTACCTTGAACGGCCACAGCGACCAGCGCACGTAGGGTACGTTCCAAAGGATGGCAATGACAACTACGTAAACGGCGATGATTCCCAATGTAACCTTTTGGGCATCACTGGTGACGGTTAAGTCGCGGCGGGATACGGCATCCCGACGAGCGAGTCGAGCGACCTCCGGGCCGGCTGCAACTACGGCGGCTCTCGCAGTCCGGATAAAATGTTCAGTAAGGCCGGGTCTCTCGAAGACGGGAGCCATATTCTTGTAAGCTAACGAGTGTAGATGGAGAATGAATGTATGTGAGTGTTTATTTTTGTCTTATAGGGTATGTAATTAATCGGTCATGAAAACATCTTAGGTACTTGTAAATTGAAAGGCTGCAATGCTGAGATATCTGCGAAAAAGGTGTTTTAGAATCAGGGTAGGGCACTTCCCATGGCCAGCTGACGTGTACTTCCATGGGCTGATGGCCGCGCTGTGGCACGCGTGTCCGCCCTATTACACTTCGTAAGCTGAGACAAAGCATAACGCAAGCTGGCTGCGCCTCGTTTGCTTGTGGCGGTGGTTGCTCTAGCAGCCTAGTCGTACAATACAGTGGAGATTCCCCTAATTTTAGATCCCGACGCACTAATGCGTGCCCTTACCCATGACCATGGACGCCACCGATCCCTTACATCTTCATCAAGAGCCTCATGAATTCGACATTTCCCGGAGAAATCATTACTTTACTCGAACATTTACTAGAAGATGCTAAAGAATGGTTAATGAAAGAAGCCAGTCAGTCTTATATATCAGGTATTTATCATTTCCGAGGGCACCAAGTAGTTATTGATTATTGACGAAAAGCGTCCTCACCGCTCGGCTCCCGACATATGGAGTTGAAAAGGGGCCATCAAGGCTCTAAGTGATTAATCATGGTGGCCCATGGAAAACTTCGTTGGGTAGCCAGCTTCCTCTTGAATAGAAAACCTGGCTCTGTTTGATTATGAGGTTCAGAATCAGCACTCCTGGTCCACATGAGATTGTCACATCAAGGACAATGTCACCTAACATATGAGGACCTCTTGAGGCTACGCTCTAATCATGCCTATCTTTAATCACCAACGCAAACCGACTCGTACTCAAAATCGCCTGAGCATTTGTGTCTCGATATTTGTAGTGTCCATCCATTAGATTTGATATTTTTCAGTCGGGTTATTCAGTCAAAATCACGGACGGGCCGACTCGTGCAACGTTGCGGTAGTTCTTTCCCGGAGCATCGTTGTTGATCAACGAGCTAGGAACAGGTCTAGCCGACGACATTGAATAACAAGCCAATGAGTATATTCCATATTGAGACATTTAATCAGCCGTGATTGGACGGCCAAATTTTTGCTAGGGACGGACTCCAGTATTTCCTCAAAAATAGGGCCAAGAGCATACCGCCACATTTGTGGTAGTATTTTAAACTCAACTAGCCATTGACCTGGCACAATTGACGACCTATCATTCAGTAATTGCGAGGTTATCCGTGTATGTATGTCTTAAAAACTGCTGTGTTGCTTAAGGGGACAGAGGGGCTGGGTAAATGAAGATTCGCAGGGAAAGCCTCTGCCGTGATGTCATTAGGACCAAACCAGAGTGGCTCTGAACGTGGACGGCAGCAAAGGGGCCGTGTTGAAGGAAGGGGCATATTATCTCCATGTATCTGGGTCTGCACACACCGTCTAATCCAGTTCTAGACCTGACGGAAGGTGTCGATCACCCGCGGAAAGTTATACGAACTGATGAGTCGGGAGTAATCGCCTTTGTTGGGGGTTATTGCGACCGATATGTAAGTAATAATAATGGGCACGACTTGCCATATATATATCCTAGGAAGAAACTCGTCAAGTTACATTACAACCTACCTCAGCTTTCATCCTCCCCATTGCAACAGCCTCGATCCATTCGTTTCGGCTTGACACTCGTTTACAATATATAAATCGGAAATACCTCGAGGACTACCTACAAGATGAAGCTGTCTGTCGCATCGCTCGGCGTCATTCTCGCTGCCAGCCTCCCCAGCGTTCAAGGCTACGGCGCCTTTACGGTTTCTAAGTTCTCAGCCGGTGCTACTCCGCACTCTTCGATTGGATAGTAAGTCAGCGAGTTATTAACGCACCGGAAATTATTTTGGCTGTTGGCTAACCCTTCCAACAGTGTCGAGCTTAGCTGGTCCACGGGCAAGAATGAGACGAAATGCTCAGCAAGGCCCGGAACTTACCAGTCTTTCCCTTCGGTTGGGAAGACGGCCTGCAGCGCACCGTCCACTGCTTTCAGCCTGACGAAACGAGAGGATGGCGGCGCAGATTTGGCCCTCTTCCTCGGTAATGCGCAAGCAGTCCACACCATCACGAAGGACCAGATCATCTGGACGAACCAGCAGTCGCCGACCGGGACAGTACAAGTCTACTCGGGCCCGCAGAACTTTACCGCCGAACGAGTGTAAGAGAGGGTTGAGAAGGCTGCTCTACGAGTTGTAAGTGACGTGGAAAATAAGGGGGGAGAAGCGTCGGGAAGAGATGCTACTCATAATTGGGGTTGATTGAGATCAATTTATTAGATGTAAAGGAACACCCGAGATGTCCTTCCGGATACTTCGTTGTAACGCAATTCGCTGTAGATAGGTATTTTATCAGAGCAGTATCAGCACGCGATGTCTTTAACGATCGGGTGCTCAGATGCGTTGGCGTTGCCCCACATGCGAGCATTGAAGTATCCTAGACGGTGCCTGTCAACATGCGCGCTGTACACTAGCAAACTCGACGTCACCGCCTGGAGCTAGGCCTATTTAGCACCCAAGATTTCGCACCTAAGGTAGGACCATTAGCTGTTTTGTACCTTAGGTAGGTACCTGACAAACATATTGGACAACCACCGAAGAATTTTGTAGATGAAGCATTAACGCTTTTACACTACAGGTCATGTTTTATGGCTACTCTTTCTAACTTAGTTACATAACGTATCGTCCACGGTATATATGTTCGTCAGCATATATATTATTGATTCTTGCATTGTCTTTAATAAACGTCAAACCCATTTCGCCATGGTCCTCACCCGTCCATCATGGCATATTTCTCTTCCGCCGCCGCTTCAACCTTGACTCGGCCGCGATTAGCCATTGCTCTTGTTTCTGTTATGACTGCAGCCTCGTTAGGTTATTACTATTACCAGTCCAGCCAATATGGTACCTCAGAGTCCGACCTTAGTTCCACGGGACCTGGCTTGCAGCGCCGCAATGCCCTAAGACGACCTCGCCGGTCTTCCCATCGCCATGATGACTGGTCCTCCGAATCCGAATCGCACGGCGACGAGAACCTCGACGCAAACACTGCCGTTCCTACCCGAGATGCGCCTGCCCAGTCCGACGATCAAAACCCCGACGAATGGTATAACGATACCAGCCAAGCCCCGCGCCAACGCACCGGCGAGAACATCGTCACCCTACTATTCCGAGTGTCTGAGGATAATGCGAGACGAAACGCCTACGTTCACCGAGGCTGCCAGTGCAATGGGTGTGGTATGGTTCCGATACGCGGAATCCGTTATCGTTGCGCCAACTGTGCCGACTTCGACCTTTGTGAGGTATGCGAGTCTCAAGGACTACACAATAAGACCCACGTCTTCTACAAGGTCAAGGTACCCGCTCCGCCCTTCGGAACTCGACATGTACAACCAGCTTGGTATCCGGGCGATCCTGACAACTCTATTCGCAACCTGCCTCGCTATCTGCTCACCAAATGGTCTCACGAAACCGGTTTTGAACGCGTCGAATTGGATGCTTTCTGGGAGCAGTGGACATTTATGGCCAACACTGAGTGGAGAGACGACCCGGATGGGCTTGGCCTCGCAATGGACCGAAAGACCTTTGAACGCTGCCTTGTTCCCTCCGGTGGCTATCGGCATGCGGCACCTAATCTAATTCACGACCGCATGTTTGCTTTCTACGATACTAACCATGACGACCTGATCGGCTTTGAAGAGTTTCTACACGGTGTGTCGTACAGGAAAAGGAAAGATAAGCTGAGGAGGACATTCGACGGCTATGACATTGACGGCGACGGCTATGTTAGCAGACGGGATTTTTTACGCATGTTCCGCGCCTACTACGTGCTCTACAAGCAAATGCACAAGGATATTCTAGATGGTCTCGACGATCATATGATGACCACCACCGAAGCCCAACAACTTATCAATGGCAGGCAGCCTTTAAGTAGCCTATTCGGTAGAGAGGGTAGGGTTCCTCCGGCCGACCACTCCAGACCGATGGAGGGGAAAATATTCCGGTCAAATGGAGACGTCGAAATCAACGACGGTAAAGGAGTCGTCAACGAGGATAAGCTAGACACATCCAATCGAGAGGAGATTCTTAGTAGCTTATTCGCCCGGAACGGCAGCCAGAGCTTCTTCACGGAATCCTTCGGATCATCGTCTAGAAGACCACAATCTCCTGATAGGGATACTCGCTACTGGTCTGGCATCATCAACCCTCCTCACAATACTGTTGATCTAGCGTCGTTGCTGACCGGTGAATACACGCAACTTGATGACTTGCTAGAGTCAATCCGCCACGAAACCATGGATCACGATGTTGAATCGGGCTCCTCTGACGATGACAGACAGAGTGAGTCTGGAGAACAAGGCGCCGATGAAATCGATGGAGGCGAACAAGCTGAGGCCGATACGATAGATGAGCCTGCCGGACCACCTGCTACCAGGGCTATTCCGGATGCCAGCCGATTTACGAACACGTTACCAACAGAGAGCCAACTAAGGGTTCAGCACCAAGCCATTGTGGCAAATAGTCACCGACTGGGAATTGATAAGCGGAAAAGAAAGCTAGCAAGGAAACAACTTCTTGAGAGATGGAAGCGAAGGCAATTCTATCTGGACGAAGAAGAAGGCGCCCTACCTCCACAGGGATGGGACGAAAACCAAGATGTGCTGCTGAATATGAACGGCATGGCCGAACCTTCCAAGTCGGCACCGCATTTCCTTTCCCCACGGTCGAGATCATCCTCTAAGGTGCGGTTTGCTGAAGATGCGGATGATTTTGAGACTAGGTCTAATCCTTCGACTTCTTCGCGGAGTGTGCCGGAGAGATGGGGCGGCATGGAAATTCCAGATGCAGAGCGAGACGCTGGTAAGGAAATACTGTACCAGGTCACGCAGCAAGCTTTCAATGAGCTCCTTGACGAGATCTTCAAGAAGAAGGAAGACCTCGCCGTACGTGCAGCGGAGACCAAGGAACAGCGCGAAGAATACAAAGAACTTCTAGATTCCATCAGTGTGGGTGATGAAGATGAAGATGAGGATGTGGAATCCATGAGCCAATCACCAGAAAGGCCACAGGCGCCCGCACCGGACGACAGCCGACCGGTTCAGAATCAGAGTTTGGACGAATTACTGACAGCTAGTGGCTATGCAGTTAATCTGTCTACTAAAGATGGCGAGCAACCTGAGCTGGAATCCTTATTGGAAATAGACATCGAAGATCGCCCCGCCGTCAAAGGGACAGCCACATCAGCGGATGACATGGCTGCTGTGGAAACCCCAGAGTACCGCGATCCTACCATGCCACAAAACCGTCCTAATCATATAACGCAGTCGTCATCATCAGGCGACGCGCTTCAAACAAAAGAAAGCGAATCTGAACGTAAGGTGACCGTTGATGGGCTAGGGACATCTGAAACCGCTCCAGCTACCGAGGCGACGGTTCCCAGACCCGAGTCGCCAACCCGCGTATCACAGTCTATGTTAAAGATGTGGAAGCGCCTAGACCTTGCCGAGCAGGAGGCAAGGGATAGAGGTGGTTGGGGCAGGTTGAGCTACGAAGAGTTTGAGGAGATATATCGGAAGCATGAATTCCAGGACAGTAGTCGCAATCGACTCGATTACTTGGGCAGCTGGATCGACTTTTGCATTCCTTAGGATGATAATAAATTTCGGGAAAGATGCATGATCCTCCAAATTCGCGACCAATTGTTGGATCCTCATACGCCACCAGACACGCTGTGGCGGCTCATACAGTTGATAGAGAGGTAACTCGTGGTGATCCCCTAGGGACATAAAGGAGAAAGTATTTAGGATGGATTAATGAGTGGATGCGGACTGGGGTTGTGTATAGTATACCTACCTAAATTCTTGTTAATACATACGTGACTGCGATTGCGTTAAGCAACTCGCCAAGAACCAAGTTCCTAGCCAGTCCCAAATACAGTGGTATTATTGTGAAAACATATCGAGGTCAGGTTTAAAAAGTATGTAGATATTTCGCAGTCTATCGTCTATTCTATTACCATCTTTACGTCTCCGCCCCCCCTTTCTTCGAGGTTATATTCACGACCCTACAGCCAGTTGGAACTAGTAAGCTCGTCCTCCGTAAAATGCCATACCCTGGAAAAATTGCCTGTTGCCGAAGCCCGTCAGGTTAAATGTCTGAACTGCGGTGGACTCCTTTAGCGAATAGACGCTGACGCTATCGGTGGCATCCAGGGTGTACAGGTAATCATCCCCGATAGCAGCGTCAAACTTGCCAGTAGTAGCAGCAGGCCCAGCAATCGTCGACTTAATCTCCATGGACGCAGCATCTAGGACGGTGATGTCGGTAGTGGCAGCGTCCAAGAGGTACGCAGTGTGCAAGTCGGCAGAATACTGCGACCAGCAGTTCGCGGCGTTCCCCGTCACGTTGACGACCTTGGACACGACGGCGTTCATGTTGCAGTCGATGTCGAGGAAGGCACCCCCGAATCCCGGGTCCGCGATGACGGCCCGCGAGTCGCTGCCGAGGAACGACAGCCCGAAATTGAGGCCTAGAGCCGCGGGCCGCGACACGCGCGGCGTGGGAAGCACTTTGCCGTGCGCTACGGGGTACGCGTAGATGTAGCCGGGCGCCGTGCCGTCGCCCTTGATGGTAACGAAGAGCGCCGACTGCGACGGGTTGAAGACGATGTCTGAT
This sequence comes from Hypoxylon perforatum, assembly GCA_028571165.1. Lineage (NCBI taxonomy): Eukaryota > Fungi > Ascomycota > Sordariomycetes > Xylariales > Hypoxylaceae > Hypoxylon > Hypoxylon perforatum. Next base: position 1,941,791 of record JAOXNQ010000007.1, read on the forward strand.
ACGGTGCTGGGAGGGCCTACAGGCGGTGTTGTCTGGTTTAGGGGCAGGGCCATGGGGTCACCGCTAGAGCGCAGGCCGGTGTCGGTCACCTCATAGCATTGGACATTATTCTTGGCACCCGAATTGGCCACGCAGGCGAGCTGGTGTCGCGGCGAGTAGGCGATGGACATGGGGAAGTCTCCGCCACTGGAAACGGGCGAGCCGACAAGCTGAGGGTGCCACGGATCACGGTTGGGGATGGTAAACATGGAGACGGTGTTCGCTCCCGGATTGACAGTGAAGAGGTGGGAACCCGAGACTACCACGGCGTCTTGACTGAAAAGGGTGTCTGCGATTTGTTAGTCATAGTGTCTTTTTCCCCATGGTTTGATAGCTTACCCATCGCCACGGCAGCTCCCGTATTACCGACGCCAACAAGACCATTGCCACCCGTTGGAACCCTCGCAGGGTCGCTCAAGGACCCATCTTTACTCGAGACTTTCAAGGACACGATGTTGGCCCCGGCCGGGTTGTTTTCGAGAAAGTACAGGGCACGAGGTGCCGGTAAAGCTACACCGGCAGCCAAGGTGGTAAAGCTCAGGAACTGTAGTACGTTCTTCATCTTGAAAGAGTTAAGAAATAATAAAAATAAAAGATAGAATTATACAATCTTTGCAAGTGAAAGGAAAATGAGATGTTGACGACAAGGAAATACCTAAGGAAATAAGGAAATTGGAGATGATGTGTTTGATGGTGAAATGAAAATGTACTTAGTCTAGAGAGTTCTCAACTCATCTTTATATTCAAATTCTTACATGGTATCGTCGGGTTTCAATCGTTGAGATCAAGGTTCCCTGAACGCAGCAGTTGATGGCTGGTGATGGCGATGGCGATGGCGATGGCGATGGCGCCAGCTTCGACCCATCTCAACCTTCATGAACTCGTATCTCACAGCGTATTTAATTGTGAGAGACTGATGCTCCATTGTACCTAAGTTCATTCAGCATTCATTTGGTAAGTAAATAGACTAAAGACTATAATAGGGCAAGCTCCGACGAAGGGAAGGATAGCTTGAGGCTCAATTGATTCCACATCAACAGGAGTAAGAATTTAGTCTCGGGGCTGAACCCGGAGGTAACAGTTCCCCTGGCATTCGCATCAGCACCCCGCTGTATGCTCGCACCATACTCGCAGGTAATCTTATCCTCATATTCATGGATGCTTAAAATAGACTTCTAGGATACCAGACTTCTCCGCTATGATGCACCTCACCAGGTACCGTTTACCGCTTTCGGACAGCTACTTTTTTATGTTAGAGTATATAGACACTGCGTCTCCCGAGATCTATAAGTTCTTATCTACCATATTTGTTAGAAAGCCGAGTGGTGCTGCGATACGTTTTTTGGTCCTGCTCTTGCACGCCAACATTTTGGCTGGTTGACATCTCGGTTCGTACCCGATACCCAGGTTGCGAAGATAGAACACTGTGGCGAAATTCGACAATACTGTAAAGAGTCAGTCAATATAAGAAATGCACCGCCCGATATGAAATTCGTCACAAGTAAAGGCTTCGGGTCAACTCTATGATGTCTTTCGTATAGCATTTTCGGACTTTGGTTCAGGGGTAGATGGTGGATGGACTTATCAGATGGATCTAGCCCCCTATCAATAATTTGGTACGGCGGTCACATCTAGGTCTGCCCCAGGATTTCTTAATTGCCGAGAGATCTGCGTGCATATAATATATGGAGTGGCCATACACCCGCCGATTGAGAACTAGTTGAGCCTCAGAAGGCAGTATTATCCAGCGGCAACCATTGCCACCACAATTTAAAACATTTATTGTAAGTTACCATCCGGTAGAAAGGCATTATGATTGGTTAGATCTGAATGAGTTCAGCCTGCTTTGATGTTGTAATCTAAGATGGTCATAATAGCCTGTTATCATCGAACCTCAAGGATGAACGTTCTCCGCAAAGAGATGAGACGCGTATAAGATGCAGGCATCCCCTTGAGGTCGCGCCCGACCCGTGTTATCGGTAAATAGACACTATTTTGGATACTTTCTATCCTAATCAGCTATCCAAAAGGGCAAGGAACTGAAACATGGCTCTTTCTGCCTTGATTGGGTTTCTCTTGCTTTCCGCATCGGCTTCGGCCCACTGCACCAGGGAGCTCCTCATAGAAATCACTGACAAGTACGTGGCAGCTCAAGCAGCTGGTGCCTTTGGTGATATCGTCGAGTTATCCACCCCAAATGTCACTTACACGGAGAACGAGGTGCCCGTGGATATCACGAAGGGAGTTTTGACGGAACCTATCCAGATGGACCACAATCGTAGCATCCACGACACTGTCGAATGCGCAACTTTCACCGAGATCATCGCCGCAAGCAATCCTCACCAGTACGTTATCGGCACGCGCATGATCGTCACCGACCATAAGATATCACTGATAGAATCGATCGTGACGGACCAAGGGGACTGGGCTTTCAACGCCACGGGATATGAATACTGGAACTCGCTCGAGAACTGGGATCCTATCCCCGAGGATAAGCGGGACACACGCGAGGTGATCCAAACATCCGGGAATGCGTACTTCGAGCGCTTCAAGAACGAGAGTGTCGTTGTCCCTTTTGGCGTGCCCTGTTCTCGATTGGAAGGAGGGGCTTCCACTGCACCTTTAAACATGACTGGCGACTCCTGCACGCTCGCCGGCCTACCATCGACCCTCGTGGTCACGAATCGCCGTTTCGTTGTAGACGAAGTTATGGGAGTCGTCGACATCTTCCTTGGATTCCCTGGGTTGGATCGGTCGCAAGGCCAGACGCCAATGCCGGACAGCCATATGTTCAGAATTGAGGAAGGCAAGATTAGATATATCCACACTGTCTCGTCGTGCGTGGAGGCCGGTTGTGGGTTTAATGGAACGATCCCTACTTCAAGGAGAGTCAATCGTATACGACACAATTAAAACGCCGAGGGGTAGGACGTTGATTCAAATCGAGATGGTCGACGCGGGTTACTTCTATCTTAATCAGTTAGCTAAAAGTTGTAGCAATAACAAGTGACTTCGAAAGCACAAGCCAGACCCTGTTAGTTATTTTCAAGCATTAGAATATACAGTTTCGTATACTGATGATGTAATTAATGGCAAAATTGATATCATCATAGTACGTACCTCAGGCTAAGCTTGACATCTCCAAGCCCCCACTCGTCTTGTTAGTCAAGAAAAGATAACATCCAATGGAGGTGCGGGCCACGTCGTATCGATCTGGATATGCTGCTTCTCCTCCTCGGTATCTAGAATGCTTATTAATTCAAGCCCACCTAATGCATATGATATATAATACATGAACTGTCGTTGTAGGGGTACCGTATTCAACTGTTACCATTCTCGTTGCCGCAACTCACTTTCGGATCAACCAAGAACTAAGGCTCTACATAAGCTCTAAATCCAGAATGAAGGAGGCTCTTGTAGGTCCAGGTAAGTATTCATATTCAAAGCGCAATCCCTTTCTGTACTTGATTGGCACTGATATCATAAAGGGACAACGGTAGAGATTATTGACTCACCTATCCCGAAACCAAATGCAGACCAGGTTCTTATCAAGGTCCACGTGAGCGGGTCCAACCCGAAGGACTGGAAAGTACCAGATTGGCGACAGGTAACCGCGAACCAAGGCGATGATATAGCTGGAGTCGTCCAAGAGGTTGGCTTCAATGTGACCGAGTTCAAACCTGGCGACCGTGTTGCTGCTTTTCATGAGATTATGAGCCCTCATGGATCTTTTGCTGAATACGCCATTTCTTGGCAGCACACTACCTTCCACCTGCCACAGAAGACTACATTTGAGGGTACGTTTCAAATAAAAATGCCGAAAAGTCCTTCATCAGATACTAACTATATATCAGAGGGTGCTGCAATCCCGTTGGCTGCCATGACATCTGCCGTCGGACTTTATGCCCGTCTTGGTCTTCCGCAACCGTGGACACCAGCAACTGAGCCCATACCCCTGGTCATTTATGGTGCTGCTTCGGCTGTTGGCTCTTATGCTATCCAGCTCGCTCAGCAAAGCAACATCCATCCCCTAATTTGCGTGGCAGGAAAATCCCAAGCCCACGTGGAGAAGTTAATCGATCGCAGCAAGGGAGATGTCATTGTCGACTACCGTGATGGAGACGACGCCGTCGTCGAAGCCCTAAAGAAAGCTGCGGGAGAGTCGGGGCTTCTGTACGCGCTAGACGCTGTGGCGGAGAAGAACAGCTACGTCAATCTAACCAGGGTTCTAGCTGAAGGCGCGAAGATAACACTTGTGTTGCCTCCTTCAGAAGAACATAAATTCCCCCCTCACATCACACAGTCAATGACTCTCGTGGGATCAGTGCACTCGGATGCCAAGGATTTCGGTTTCGTCTACTTTCGATATATCACTCGAGGGTTGCAAGAGGGGTGGTTCAGTCCGCAGCCCCAGGTAGTAGTGCCAGGAGGATTAAGGGGTATCAAGACGGGATTAGAAAATCTAAAGGCCGGTAAAGCGAACGCTATAAAATATGTGTTTAGGATTGGAGAGACGGAGGATATTCAGTAATGACCTTCAAGCTCTGACTGATACTTACTGGAGGGGAGACGGCGGCTATTAGGGGTGAAGTGGGTAGGTAGTAACTGGGGGATTCTGCTTTATTATGTGCTATGCTATTTAAAGAGTGAAAGAATTCTTTATTCGCAGAGTGTTCATAGAGTGATTTTATAGCAGATAGTAATATAACCCCCTATAAGTTCCATATATACCGATATATCTTCCTCCTCCTCCTCCTCTTCTTTATCATCATTATCATCATTATCTTCTACTTCTTCTACTTCTTCTTCTATTATTATTTAAGATATAATTAATTGCAGAGTCTTCGTCGCTTATGTACAGTATTAGATGCAAGTAGCATAGCTCTTTACTATATCGCACCACAACTTGTAATAAAAGAAGACCAAAATAAACGAATGGGGTGATAATTTAATGTCCAGAGATATTTAAGAAATCTAATCTATATAAAAGAACGAAAGTTGCCATGTTGATATCCTAATCCGGTTATCTACCTGGTTAGGAAGAAATCGTTGATCTATCGTAGGTCTCAGAAAACGAGGCCGTAAGAATTTGATGTTGATGTCCGCCTTGAGGTTGGCAAATCTTAGTTGCTCTTGTAAGCCGCTACATACTTAACCTGAAGGCCCGACCCCAAGCCAGTCGTCGTCTTGTCATCGGGCTGACCGCCCCCTATTTCGCGTCGCAAATATTAGTAAGTACGTTATGGCAGGGTCTTTGACTGCTACTAACCAGGAAAGTTGCTCCCTACTGCGTGTGTGAAAACATGTCATGTTAGCTTTTTTTCCCCCAAGCAATCTAGAATTCTTACCGGCAACGTTGAGGATCGGGAAAAATCCTTTATGGGCTACTCGTCCCCATAGCTCGCCGTCTCCAACGTCACTCCCCTTGACCTGGAAAAACTTGTTGCCGTCAAGCCACCACTCCAATGTCTCATCTTGCCAGTTTGACGGGCTGCGATTGACCTTGACAGCCCAGGTGTGGAAGCTCTCAACCTGGAAGGTCTGTCTAGCGCTTCCCTTGCTAAGATGATCGGTGCCTCCACGTCCGTAGTGCAGAGTTCCGAGCGAGAAATCAGCGCCGTGGGCATTTTCGAAGACTGAGACACGTAACAAGTTAGAACCAACTAGTCTGGATAGAAGAGACTAGAAAGATACGAAGAAAAGACTAAGTGATTCACTCACTATCCCACTCTCCACACTGAGGCCAGCTAACATTGTTTCCGTTACGAATGTCGTTTCCAAGAGCCCAGAATGCAGGCCAGATGCCAGATTGCTGATTTGCGGGGAAGGTTCCGGATCGCAGTTCTGCTTGCAACAGACTAAAAGGCCATGTGAGTTAGCATCACTGAATGATAGAAAGCTTTCATCAAGAACTGCAAGAACAATAAGAATAGGAAGAACAGGAAGAACAGGAAGAACAGGAAGAACAGGAAGAACAGCGACGACATGACGACATGACGACATAACGACATAACGACATACAGACGGTGGCCGGCAGGGCATTGGAATGAGCTTTTGCACTCGAGACGAGCAGAGGTCCACTGGCCGTTGTTGTGCTGCGGAGTAATGTGTAGCATGCCAGATCCACTGAGAGATGAGTTGGAGTTGCTCTGAGTGTAGTGCTGGACCTCCTGGTTGCCCGAGTTAGGCCCGCTTGACACAATGTTCCATTTTGACTGGTTAGGAAGAGATCCAGCTGCGCCTGAGAAGTCGTCAGACCAGACCAGGCTGTATCCCGATTCTGCTGGTGGAGGAGACATTGCTAAGGAGTAAGGAGGCAGATAGTATGTATGAGTGTGCGAGTTATTGTTAAGGCGACGAGTATTCAACTTGGAGTGCGATGATTCGTATTCATTTGAACAGGGTGGACTGGGATAACCGCTTCATTATATACTCGATGTGAACAATTGATGCTATCCCGAATGGAAGAATACATCAGAGTTATAGCCTACTGCAATGCTCAACTCTGATATTTGACATGGGTAACTATTACAAAGCATGACGGTATCAGCGACCATGGGTTACAGGCATCTTGAGGTCCTGAAGATGACTTCGCGCTTGACCCTTGAGAGAAAGATTGCTGCAAATATCTAAATTCAGCTTACATCGTAGTCCTGTAAAAGTAGTCCCACGAAGCTACAGGTCTGACTATTTATTGATGATGTCAGCACGAATGGTTACTAGTAGCGTTAGCATCAAATGATATATGGTCTAGATGCGGTCTGAATATTGATTGTATGGGGTAAGTCATCTTACGTATGAGATTTTAGCATAATAGGTGGTTATTTTGCGTAATATGAAAGAAGCAATCATGTGAACGTAGCGCAATCTACGCTATGTTAACCTTTAGAGTAATTGGATTGTTCGTACTCGACGAGACGTAAATGCAAGGTAATTATCACTATTGTCAAATAAAATGATATTGGCTGACAAGGCTCAGGCCCATAAGCAACACTTGTTCAAAACCTGAGGTTATCTGGGGCCACGACGGCTGGTTCTGAATCCGTGTTTGGGATTGCAGGTCGAAATCAGATTAAACGTGAACATAAAAATACGAATAGAAACTTATTACTAGTCGGTATATACTTTCTATATGGTAATGTGTATTATATGGTTTAGAAATATCGATAATGCAGCCTTACTGACATTATTGGTTCTCTGTCATCTTCGTCAAAAAGACGACAGGTGAATCTATAGCTTACTAATGAGAACTGAAAAGTATCCGTAAGAATCAAATGATGAATCCTTTTCTCCTCTTTACTCTTAAATGTTGTAAGTCTCGATCGTGAGACATGATCAGGGGCCCCTATTACGGAAATTGATAAAAATAGCTTCAAGTGAATTTACTCTAGCTACTTACTGGAGGCAGGGTATCCATATTTGACCATTTCAACTTGCTGATAATAACTCAATTACGAACGGAACTCGGGTGGTCTTGCAAGTGGGTGTTGTGGTATATACATTACGTTACTACTGTATCTATCTCATAGAATGTGTGGCGTCATGGTATAGTTATTAGTCGATAACCAAATTCACATTTGAACCATTATAAAAGCTAAGCATGATTATATCAAATTGAATTCATGAGTTGAAGTCGCTAAACCGTACCAAATAAGCATTAATTCTCTTCACCTACTGGAACTGCCGAAAAAATCTGCAAAAGATCAACTAAGTCATAAAGCTGCGTGGAATAATATCTTTTCATTTCGTTGGCCGACGTCTTATTTATCTTCATCACACACTGAAACCTTCGTGATACCTTTGAGACATTGCGCGTCCTGTTTCGTAGACGGTAGTCTTGGCTTTAAGTGAAACGGCGGACATCTTTCGGCATGTATCTAGGCTAGTGGATACGACGACGACATGCGACAGGCATTGAAATCACGACGAAACTCGAGTTAGGTAGGCTCTAAGTCTTTAATGATTTATTATGTTCTCCAGCTTCTTTTAAAGCGCCCATGGGAGTTTCATCTCTACCTGCCTCATCAGTGTAAGATACTACAACAGGGTAAGGACAAGAGCTGCGCCGCATACGATTGGACTCGTGAAGCGTTGGGATGTGATAATTAAATGTAACAGTACAATACATCGAGAACGAGCAAGGTTGATAATTCTTAGATTTCAATCTAGATTCCAGGGTCAATAGCTCTGGCTCAGCTGGTTGCTCCTGAAAAGGACCTTATGGGTTTTGAGAAGTGCTGGCTGCATCATCATCGCACATATATACAATGTGCAATTGTACTATGGACGCGACTACCTCGTAACAGCTTTGTTGCCATGTCCTTGCTTTCCCCATAAGAAGTTTATGAGATCCATTTTCACTATTGCGGGTAGATGCCCAGACTCAATAGATCCATCGGAGTGTTTACGAAAGGGGCAAAGGAACACCGTCATCGAATTTCCGACAAGCATGAGAGCTCCTCTAGGCAGTTATATTAATCTAACACGATTCTTCTATAATAACAAACCAGCGCTCCTAGACCGAGCATGAAATGTGAGCTCTGTAGAATGTTTTTAAACAGTAATGAGACAGACGGGCCTTCCTACATATCGTGAGATGTTTTTCTTCTGTTGGACTGGAGCGCTTGCTGATTCTTCTGACGCCTTGGCGCTGGTAATGCCCTGGTTCTATTGCGTACCAGCCCCTAGAGAGGAAAAAAGGCCGACTTGAATCACAAACGATCGTAACCCATGGTCATCATGATTCATTTATCAGATGGGCAGATACTCGATACCGTAGCAACGAACTCGAGCTGTTATTCCAATCATATGCCCTGTAAACTCTCTTAACTTAGGTAGCCAAAGCTCCCCTCGTCCGCATTGGGATCTTATCGCCCTGGTTCGTCATTGGTGCATGAACATTTTGAAACGATTCCTGTGGGCCAACAATAACACCACCGTCCCATATCAGCAGACCATAGTATCATTATTGGTACAGGTTAAACTGCTTTGAGGAGATTCGATAGCAAGGGGTGTCTCTCAGGAGTCGATGCCTCATATTTTCTTAGAGGGGCGACGTACCATGTACCTGAAAATGGTGCGTTTAATTACCGCTATACCCACCCAAGAAACGCCTTGGCCCGAGATCTGGCACAAGGGTTGAAACGTGGGAGGATCAACGCTAACCGGCAGATCATAAGCGATCTTTTTTTTTTTCCTTTAGGGGGCCTTTCGGGGGTTCTTTGGCATAGAACACCTGGAAATTCAGCGCCTCATCGTCACATCCTCGCGGATCGCCCATGCCCCCCAAAGCCACTGTCGGCTCGAGCCGAATTTACTGCCAATTCAGCTCCGATCAAATACCTTTAGCTGCTTTTAGTCCACATTAAAGTTTCCCGGAGACTTGAGAGAAAATATGGTTGATTAAGTAAAATCTTAATTGAGCCTTACGATTTCGTACATATGAACTAGGTAATAATAGTGACTTTAATTGCCCCCAAGTCCCAAGTTCGTGAGGGGTCTGTTGCGCCTGTATGGTAAGGGTTCGAACTTCGCGAGACAGTTTCCTTGCCTTAGGCTGCGGCGCCAGTGCAATACGGACCGCGCCTATCTCCACTTGCTCAAATTCTGGCATCTCTGCTAAGTCTAGCCTCCAGCTAGAGCCAAGTTTCTTAAGCCTCATGAGTTCCGGCTAACCCTAGACGACGTTTCCTTCTTGACCCATGCCCTCGACCCTGGCGAGACACTTGGACGGCAACCGGGGTAATCGTCCATTTTCTACTAGGCGCCCCAGTGGAGATCACTTGCAAATCCACTCACGGGCTACAATGGAAACTCGAAACGGCTCTCCTTCACGTCACCTAATTTATACATGACCAGAGAAGATGGGTTGAAGAACAGAGGCTCCACTTGGAGGGAGCCTCCTTTGACTGCTCGAAACCCACCAGCATGACACAGATGGTGTTGGATATTGGCTCATGCAACCATTCTAGGGGTCTTCTATTCGGCAGACCACTTCGGTTTGGCCTAATTCGTAAGTAATTACCAGCCTGTGGAGATGGAACAAGATCGCTGGTGGCTGTTATATAGCCAAGTCATGCTCACCAAAGATCTTCATCTCTCACATTGCTTTGCAGGCCGGTTTCCTTTACAATCATCTTCTCTTCGGTGTTGACGATCCCGTGGATCTGTTCTATTCTTAATTACTCTCTTTCAGCTTCCCTGTGCCCTATCATTCTTTCGTCGGCCCGGTGCTGCTTATATTTTCCATACCTACCTCAAGATGCCGTCCGTATATTCGTCTATTCTTTCCTTTGCCTCTGTCCTGTCGGTTGTACACGGACATGCTGCTCTTATAGCCGTCCAGGGTATCGAAGGGTCGCCGCAAGGTATTGGCTTCAAGGGTAAGTTGATCAGCCGTAAAGACGAGGCTTTACTGCCTGTCCTGAACTCTAGCTGACAATCTTGTTAGTCGAGGCCAACTTGCCAAGAAATTGCACGTCCATCAGCCCGTGCCAACAGGATACTACCCTTATTCGAGATGCCGAGATCGCGGCCAACGTCGTAAACGAATGCGGCCGGACGGAACTGTCGGGCAACATCGACATCGGAGAGAACACGGAGAATGCGCTTGCAGCAGGCATTGTTACCCAAGTTCAGAGTGGAACCCAGGTTAAGGTCACCCTCCACCAAGTTAACGCCGATGGAGCTGGACCTTACGCATGTGACTTGGTCGAAGCTGGTAACAACGGTGTCATCACGCAAAACCTCACTGTCGAGAACAATGTTCCCGGTGTCAACGGCTTCTCTCAAGCTAAGACACAGGACTTCGAAATCCTTGTGAACATGCCCGAAAACTTTACATGCAGTGGATGTAAGTAGCAAGCCCTGCCTCTTAAGCGATTGCCATACTGACATCTGTGCAGCATCCGCAGGCAACGTCTGCACTGTCCGATGCAGGAACAATGCCCTGGCCGGGCCCTTTGGTAAGAATCTCTCGACTAGGAATCCGCGATAAATCGATTGCTAACTGTTCACAATGAAGGTGGTTGCTTCCCCGTCCAGCAGGTAGACGTGCAACCTAGCCAGAACACGGCGGCCGGTGTAACGACGAACCTGTCATTGGAAAAGGTAAATGCGCAGGTTGCGCAGGATAACAAAGATCTTCCCGGTGCCATCGCTGCTATTCAGAATGCCGGCACCGACGAGGCGCTGCAGCAAGTCGCTGCTGTCAGCGACTTGCTGGGACAGACCGTCACTAGCATTCCCGCTTCCACTCAGGTCCTTGACATCCAAACGGGCGCAGCGGCAACTGCCACGGCTGCAACTGATGCCACGACCGCCACTTCCGCGAGTGCCGCTGCGACTACGACGAGCTCTGGCAAGAAGAACGGAAAGGGCAATGGAAATAACAACAACAACGCCAACAACAATGCCAACGCTGCTAACAACGGCAACAACCGGGGCAACAACAACAAGAGAAGAGCAACGGTGTTCTTCGCCTAGACAAGTCGAGCAAGACACTGACGAGACGCTCCACTTGGACCGTCTCGGAGGTAGTAGCGAAGGGCTGCGCCTGTTAGCATGCTTGAGGAGTTTGGACACACCGGGTAGAAGGAATTTTAGATAGGGGCACTTTTTGATTGTACCAAAGCTTTGTCTGTACATATACCTGACCACGTAGATTACGAAACTACAGATTTTACTGTAATTAGCCATCAATTGGGAAAAAGCAAAGTGACGTTTGCTAACGCATAAGCCGTTGTATGATGTCTGACGCTCGGGTTTAGCATCCTCTGAGTCCCGATGATGCCTTCGGGGTTGTGAAAAGAAATAAGCCTCGATGATGTACAGAACCAGAACAAGAGATAGCACAAGAGATTACTAATTTCATATAGAAGCTGTGGCGGCGGTGATGACGAACTTGGTTACACGAATTTTGCTAATAACACCGCTGTCTCGGAGATAATTGGTCTTATCCCAGCATCGATTCCTCGTCATGTGCTTACATTCAAACATTTATTTGGTCGGTCGATCTCGCATCAAGCAGAATGTCGCGTGTGGGACGACGCCTAGCGCTCATTCTGACAATCTAGTGTGCTCTTTACTCTTTTTGGTAATTGCTTATATCCGGGCCCGAATCGCGCTCTCCTTTTCAACAAAAAGCAAACACCGAGCCACCATAAGTATTTAACCAGCCATGGACAAAAGCTACATGATTTCTGCTATTCCGCAGCTCTATTCCTTTCTAGGCATACTTGATTCCAACAATAAACTCGTCTCAACTCATCTGTGTCATCTCAATCCCCTATTGCTTCAATACTTCATGCACAATGGCGACACATCTTGCTGCTGTAGCCACTGGGAAAGACCAGCCGTTCGAGATTCAGGACCGGCAAACACGCATGCCTGGCCCCGGTGAGCTACTCATTGGAGTCAAGTCGATTGCCTTGAATTCTATTGATTATAAATGCCGTGACACTGGCTTCGCAGTCGCCAGCTTCCCTGCCGTGATGGGCTCAGACGTCGGTGGCGTAGTACTAAAGGCCGGAACCAACGTCCCAAGTACCTTCAAGCCAGGCACCCGTGTCTCAGCTTTTGCACCTGCCTTCTTTCAAAGATGCGCACCGGACTACGGCGCCTTCCAGCAGAAAGTTATTATCCCGGCTCGGAACGTCACCCCCATTCCAGATACCATATCTTTCAATGAAGCAGCTACTATGCCGATGGCTGTTGTCACAACCTGGTCCGGATGGTGGACGATCGGCCTCCCGCGTAACACGGCCTTCTCTCCCAGCGACAAGCAGGGTATGTTGGTATGGGGCGGTTCGTCTAGTGTGGGAAGCATGGTCGTGCAGAGCGCCAAGTTGCTCGGGTTTACTGTCTATGCTACTGCGAGTGCCAAGAACCACGAGTACGTCAAGTCGTTAGGGGCGGACCGAGTTTTCGATCATAAGGACCCTAGCGTAGAGCAGTCCATGATCGATGCTGCCAAGGGAGATGGTCTGACTTTCCAGTATGGCTACGACGCCGTGGGTGCCCTCCAATCCTGTCAGAACATCCTCAAAGAGCTGAAAGGGAGCGGACCAGCCCACCTGGCCTCTGCGACGCCTTTGATGCCAGGCTCGCCCACCACGGACGGCATTGATACCAAGTTCGTTGTTGCTTCGCTCGAGGAAGAGGAGCAGGCCGAGCAGTTTTCGTTCTGGATGAATGTCTGGCTGAAGGAGAAGTTGGAGAAGAATGAAATAGTCCCGAGCCCTAAGATACAGGTGGTCGAGGGTGGTCTACACGGTATTAACAAGGGCCTCGCGATTCTGAAAGCAGGTGTAAGTTGTACTAAGCTAGTGATCGAGATCTAATGGTTGGCACCAAGCTCCAGGCAAATAAGACCAAGTACTTTATTTAAAAGAAAACCCATCAGTACCTAATGCAATATACAAATATCACCTCCATGGACACGAGTTGCATGCTCCGTGACCCTGTCAGCCAGGATTTATTATGGTTTGACGTCTAGTCGTGAGGCCAGTTTCCAACCCCACCAGATCATTGCGCCGATTGAGATCAAATTCAGATGAATGCTCATTGCATGAGTGCGCGAGAAGGCCTTATTCAGTCTTGTCATATCTTCACTCAATTCGGCCGTGTCATCTGGCTTTCGACCATCCCGTGTTTCTGTCCCTAGATTAGCAAACGTTACTGAGAGTCCATCCGACCATATCAACTCCTACCTTGGTGGATCCGATCGACCATGACCTTACGCGTCCGCGGTCCATAAATCGCCAGGTTTAGCAGGGCCGTAACTCCTGCGACGGCGAAGGGAACCCAATTGCCCTTGCTGTCTCGCAGCGTCAGGGGCCCGTACGGGGGTATCGTCGCTGCTGTTAAGAAGACTAAGAAGGTCTGGATGCGGAAGTAAATGGGAAATATGCGCTTCTGAAGGGTCGTAAAGGCGGATCTAGGTAATGCTTGATGGGTCACCTTTACCACGACAAATGATTGGTATAGCTCCGTGCCGAGTAGCGTGGAGAAGGATAGGATATGAAGGGGTGCCAAGAATCTGGCCGCGTGCCAGCTGGATTCTACAAGAGCCATGGGTGACATTATTTGATTTTCTGCACGTTGAAGTGTTGCACAAGGAGTCCTGGAAGAGAATCACAACAGGATTTTATATCATAGGCTATGAGATAGGACTACTATTATCGCCGGCGGAGAACGGCGCTTGAATATCTTGAGGTTTTGTCATCAACGCCAAAGCTCCGAGGGGGGTCGGAGGTAGTGTAGCAGCCCCAGAGCCCTCACGCCTCACGCCCTACAAGTGGATCACCTTCCCCGCCCCCTTCACCTTTAGCGAATCTATTTCCATCTCCATCTTCATCTACGCAGAACTATCTCTTAACATTAGATTAGAATAGCTCAAGCGCTTGAGCTTTTGTAACCACTGGATCCGGGGCGGTATGCATGCTCTTTGCGGCGCATCTAAATTGCGTAACGAAACCCATTGCGAAAATTCCACTTGCGACACTTTTCGGCCGCCACAAAGCTTTACAAGCCGAGTGACATTCGAGCGACATTCGCTAGAGACGGGCAAATGAGATATCAGAACGTCATCTTCATCTTCAAGGAGTCTTTCCCGATTATTTCATCTTTTTTGTCGAAGAACTCAGCCATATCCCACATAGCAGAAAGATAACGACCGGCTAACCAATCTTGTCTCTGGCTCGTCAGGAACGCAATAGTATCGCCGCTCAAAGCTGGTGTACACTTGAGCCAGGCTGCATAATTCTTGCATTAGTCTTACGTGTGCGGTTTTCGGCCGATTGCGTGTCATCATACCTTGGGTCTGCTTTGGTAGTCCTCGGGCAAGATCTGTAGCCACGCTAGTTGTCTGTTAGTGAGACTCGCCCCAGCATATGCACTGAAGATGATGCAGTTTACGTACCCGCCTGGATGCACAGAGTAGCTCAGCAACCCCTAAAGCAATGTTAGAATAACGACGAACGACTCCTTTCTGGCACGGCATGATCAGTCTGAGCTTACCTTATCTCCGTACTCGGCCATGAGATATTCTGTGAACCTCAAGAGAGCAAACTTGCTTATCTGGTAACTACTTCCTCCCGCATGGAAGTGCATGGCCCCGGTTGACGACATGTTGATAATGGTCTTGTCGCCGCCTTTTAGCATCAAGGGGAGAAACGACTTGGCGACGAGATAGCTTCCTCGCATGTTGACCTCGTAGCTTCGCCACCATTCGTCCTCATCTGAATCCAGCATCTTCTCGTACTTGGCCAGATAGCCCGCGTTGCCAATCAGGATATCAAGTCGACCCCACGCGGTCTGCAAGCTTTGGGCTGCACTTTTGACGCTTGACGAGACAGTAACGTCCATCCGCAGCACGAGTACTGCAGGCTTGTCCCTCCCAGCATCAGTCGCGGCCTTCTCAATTTCTGCCACCACTTCCGGAATATCCGAGCGGGATGTAATTGCGATATGCGAAGCGCCAGCTCTAGCATAGGATTGGGCGACACCCTTTCCGATACCCTTGTTCCCGCCCGTCACCAAGACACACTTTCCGGTGCAGTCGGACTTGGTTAAAGGGTTGATATGTTCGTAGGTGTCATGTCGAATTGTGGTGGTGAAGTTGCTTCCCCAGTCCGGGGCGACAGGAGGGTAAGAGAGCGACTCAAGCTCCTTTTCTAGTGTCCATTTTCCTTCGGCCATTTTGCGAAGTTCGTAAGCTCTATTGAGCACCTAACTAGGCAGCGAAGAGTAGAATGAGATTTGTTCTCAAGTGAAGACTTACGTTAACATGGTAAGCTTCACCGTTAGCGACCCACTCAAGATAATGTTGGTGCGTTCCGCGGATTAAATAATTATTAATGGATCGGTTGCACCGTACATTTGGCAACACATGGCGAGCGGGTACGATATGCTTATCTTCAAGTAGTAAAATTCCTAATTCCTGTAGCACACAGCTACAAAAGCTACAAGGGGATTCAATGCTTGGTAGATCCATGTATTTTATCCCTTACTCCAGCTGCCTTACCTAAGTGCCCCTATCATTTTTTAGTGCTGTTTCGGCATCTTCACTCCGACATTACCTTGATTAGTAACGTACTTGCTACAGTAGGTAAGTAAGCTACAACATATAGACCGCTGATTGGATTTAGAAAGATTATTCTCTAAGTTTTTTTTTAATTCTGTAATCCAATTAGAGCGTATTATTTCACAACCTCATTACTAGCTCGAGTAAGTTGCTAAATGGCAAGACTACCACCGGGCGGCACAGTAACCCGGAGCTTACGTAAGCCAGGGTTTCTATTAGATAGCCCCTATTCCCAAGCACGCGCGCGTCGGCGGAAGGCTACCAGGCTCTCCAACTCTCCAGCCAGGCCAAGCTTGGCTGGCTAGGCCAGGCTCTCAAGTGCCAGACCAGGTTATCAGGTGTAGCATCAAGTGTCGCCTAGGTCACACAAGAAATCCAGAAGAGTCTTTCACATGTGGGCCAACAACCTTTTAACGGCAAGATAGCTTCGTTGTTTGATCATCAGGAACACTCTAGACTCCGGCTTGGATCTGATCAATGCAAAGCAGAAATTGGTATCAATTTAGTGCTTTTGTGCCTATTCTATCCCCTCCAGAAACATCGCAAAGCTAAGCGCAGGACTACTGATCATCATCTTCTTCTGTCAGGCTTAGGCTCTCTTGACCTCTAGCCTTCCTTAGTCACTACCAGGGCTCCTCTTGACCCCTTCGTGACCTC
>JAOXNQ010000007.1:1958670-2017321 GCA_028571165.1 Hypoxylon perforatum
ATTAAACCGGATTTTAATAAAATATTTATTAGTTTATTATAAATTAAAAAAATTTAAAATAAAAAGAATTAAAAATTATTAAAAATAATATTATTTAAAAATTAAAATATAAAAAAAATTATTATAAAATTAAATTTTAAATATAAAAAATTATTTAAGAATTAATATATAATTTTTATTAATTTTTTCCAATTGTTTTGGTTGAGTAATTATTGAGTGTTTTAATAAGGTATGTTTTTGGGAGGTGGCAAAAAAGGCGGTCTTGTCAAAAAGTGGGTCACAACGGTTAGGAAGCTTAAACAGGTGAAAAATAGAGGCTCATTGCAAGGCCATGTGATGCAATCAGGTGTGAAATCCAAAAGATTCATCAGATAACGAAGCATGATCTCAATTGGAAACATCTCTTAGGTAGCCTATTTAAAATTTGCCTCTGTATTTGTCCCCACGCATTAACTTGTCATGTGTGTAACCCCAATAAAGGGGCTGCTTTATTCGTTTTCCATTTAAGGGGCGGGGAAAAAGATTGAAGTCTCAATAAAATCATACATGAAGTATTTAGAGTTGTTTCTATTATGAATTGGTATATTCTCGCACTTGTGCCAAGGGATGAGTTCATCTCGAGTTTCGATCGAACCTCACCAATCACCAGCCACTAGCCAGACAGCCTTGACTCTTTCTTACTACGAATACACTGACTAGGAGGTCAACATTAGAATAGATCCTTACGTAACTTGCTCTTGCAAAACAATTGCTTTCAGTGTAGGTATACTTGGCAAAGGAATTGCCAGCTGGATTTCGCGCAATGGTCATCACGCGGCACAATGGCCGTGCAACTGATTCTTAGTTGAGACTCTGACATCGATTTAACATTAGAACAGCTAGGTATCTAGGTATTTAAGATAAACACGATTCCTCCTCCGAGGAGCCTCCAATGTTCCTTCAATAAGTAGTCTGCAGGACTCGCGCCTCTAGTCCTAGGACGTCGACATACGCAATCCTCGTACAATTGAACATGAACTCATCAGCAGAACTGCCAAAGCCCGCCCGCAGAAACTCCCTGATTACCCTGATGTGCGAGATAGAAGGAATCGAACCACCGGAAGAAGACGCATACGAATCGGGGCCACCATCACCCCTAACGGACGAGCAACTTAGTATCATTTTCAAGATCATTCGCAGCAGAGAAGGGGCTCAAGAAAGTTCTTCCTCAAAAGGTGGGAGATTGCAATGCTACTCATTCATATTCAATATTTATCCTATATCTACTGCATCCTCCTTTCCATGGCAAGGTATCTGGATCCTTTAGCTAACCCCAACAATTAGATGAGCCAGCCTTAGATACCAAAAGTCCAAGATATAGGTGCCCCAAGTGCAACTTGGGGCTAAAGACGATCCGAACCCTCAAACAACACGTCGGCGATGTTCATATCGGAACCGAATGCTTCTGGCCTGGCTGCACTACATCTGTCAGTACCGAGGTTGAGCTAAATAAGCATTTAAAATGGCACAACGACGCTGCCGCCGTTGGGATCGAGAACGGCCAATTGACATGCAATTGGCCCGGTTGCGGCAATCCCTACAAGAATGCAGATAGTGTTGCTCGACATCTGCGGAAGCATACCACTACGGCTCGAACAGCAGCCTCGTGATGCAATAATACTTAACATGAAAGCTGCCGGTTTTCAATGAAGATTACGTACTAAACGTCTATATCAAGCGCCGCCTGGATGGAGTTTTCACTGCGATTCTCGTCACTATGGTACGAGGAAGTGATGGATGGCCGTGTCTTCCATTTGCCTAGCAGGAGCGCGCTTGTGTGGGGTGAGCACTACTTCGCTTCGCATAGTATACTGCACCAGGAGCCCATAGCGTTTATTATAAGGATTTTCAGAGGTTTCGCCTTTCGGTTCCGACCATTTTTACAAGGAGTTAGTCGTGTTGGTCGTGAATAGAGGCGGCCGGGGATGGGACGAGGGCATTGGTGCCTTAGGTGTACCCAGTAGGCACTTAGGTCCCTTCGGTACCTGGGAATATATCGTTTTCTACGTCTTTTGGTTTGAGATATAATACGGGTTTTCTTATTATGATAATCTGCGATGCTATAGCTAGAGTTTTGAGACGACTGTTGACTTTCCTACGTACAATTGTCATAGTAGGACCATAGGCCGATGTCTAGAGTTGTGCTACAAGGTATAGCTCACCTGCGTTCATCATGATCCGAAATATTGCACGGCATAACAGGTCGTAGTCTATGATTTTTCCTTTATCGTTTTCCATTCTGGGAAGCCTTTTGAAGACGTTGGAGCCGTGTCTTAGGCAACTCAATTTCTTTTGTCTCAGTCTGGCCCGTTATTTGAGTTACATCAAACCGACTTCGTGTATCACAAGCTTATGATCTCACATTTTGTAGGAAACCCGATATGAAAAAGGGGATCGTGCACGTGTCCCGTTGTATATCTGGTCTAGGCAGTCCATTAATAGGGTGGCTGAAGTAAGAAATTCCCGGCCAAAAAAAAGCTAGCCGCAAGCCTGACTTGTTCGAATTTATCTTCATGTCCAATCTAATCTGTTGGTTCTATCTTGAATCTGTTAACAGCTAGCAACTAACATAGTACTCGAAAACCTAATTGTGGAGTGACGTACAGTAGAGTGTCATCCGTGATGCGGCATGAGATTATAATTTACTGTTTCACCACGTTTGCAATCGACCTTGATTCGACGGCAAGCTACAGACAGGAGAGGAAGATCCCTGGGTTTCTAGAGAAGAAAGCCATTTACAAGAGGGGAATAGATCTGATAAGGTTATCAGCGAGTAATCGAATCGATTAGTTTTTAGTCACCGAAGCTAGACAGTCGGAATAGTCCGGCTTTGTTATCGGTGAACCGCAAGCCACCCTGTCATAGGCGTTGGCAGCAAGTGACGAGTCCGGAGAAAGCAAATACGCGGCGCCATCTGTTGGTGGAGAGCCCCATACGACTTGTTGGATATTTATTATCGGGTTCTGATAAATGTAACCCTTAATATCCCTATCTCTCACGAATGTTATCTCCATGCTAATTCTTCGACATCTACATCCTACATCCAACATTTTTTCACATCATGTTATTCTACACATTGGCGGCTATAGCTTTGCTAGCCGGAGCTCGGTCTTCGACATTAGCAGCAAATGCTGCTGCCCGAGCTCCGAGACACGTAGAAGAACGCCATCATGGCTACGAGAAAATATCGCCAAAAGTCGTTATCGTTAGCATGGTGAGTTCTGAAGCATTATCCCTTGGCGGGCCTCCGAACAAGGGATGATGAATATCTTAGTATGACTTCTAGTATTCACGCTGAAAATGATATAGTTTTCCCCGGAAGCTGAGGTATGGTACAGCCAATCGCTAAATAGCTCCATCGGCGATCTTCTCGCGGATAACATCACCGTCCACGGCCTTTCCCCTCTGTACCCATACGTACACTGCAATGAACGCGGAGAAGTCTGTCAGCTCACGATGGGAGAGTCCGAGATCAATGCCGCCACATCGATGGCGGCGTTCGTTTTTTCGGGTCTCTTCGACCTGACCAAGACGTATTTCCTCTTGGCGGGTATCGCCGGCGTCAATCCCAAGCTCGGCACGCTGGGCAGCGTGGCCCTCAGCAAGTACTCGGTGCAGGTAGCTCTGCAATACGAATTCGACGCGCGCGAGATGCCCGCCAATTTCACTACAGGCTACTTGCCGTATGGCGCATACGCGCCCGATGAGTACCCGTCTATTATCTACGGAACCGAAGTGATTGAACTTAACGAGAACCTGAGAGATGTCGCTGCTGGATTGGCGCAGCGCGCGGAACTCGCCGACTCGGTAATGAGTGCCGACTACCGCGCTAGATACGCGACAAGCCAAGCGTATGAGGCGGCTACGACCAAACCTAGTGTCATTAAATGTGACTCGGCCACGAGCGACGTGTACTACTCAGGTACGCTGCTGAGCGAGGCTTTCGAGAACACGACGATGTTATGGACCAACCAGAGCACTGTGACTTATTGCATGAGTGCACAGGAAGACAGCGCAATTTTGGAGGTTTTGGTGCGAGCTGCGGCATGCAAACTTGTTGACTTCTCGAGAGCTATTGCGATGAGAACTGGCTCTGACTTTGATCGCCCGCCTCCTTCGGTTGGAGCCTTTGAGAACCTGCGTATTATCGACCAAAACGGTTTCGATATCGCGATCCAGAATCTTTATCTAGCCGGAGTCGAAATTGTGGAAGGCATTCTCGCAGGGTGGGACGCTAAGTTCCATAAAGGAATCGCGCCGATAAACTACATTGGTGATATCATCGGCACGTTGGGCGGTGAGCCCGACTTTGGGTCGGGAAGCTTGTTTGACGGATTAGGTTTCTCGGCGAAAGCTAATGGAGAAATTGGGTTAACGAAGAGAAAAGCTCCTCTAGGGAGGAAGGGGAGAAGAGCGGGCGGGTGGAAGTAGTTTAGTTGCCCACTTTATATCGTATGAAGCGATAAGACTTCACCTCAAAATTTACATTACATAACACGGAATTAGCTATTAGGTAAATCATTGATAGTATTATTATTATTTAGCAAGTGTTATTCGGAGGGGTAACAAAATAATTAACTATTTTTCTCGAATTAATTGATGAATATATGACCGTGATAGTAATTAGATACACTCGAGATATCATGAGAAGTAGAGCGTTGTACCGAGGTATTGGATATTGGACGACGAGTTCCAGCGTGGCGCCCACTCAAACATTGGTGTGTGTCGCATGCCCTGTGGTAGCAGCAGCGGGATGTCCACCAACGTTTGCTCCAGGACCCTCGGGGTGAACGGCATATTGCTGAGAGTTGCTAGAGTTGTACTTCTCACTAGCGAACTCACTGCGATTTCGAATTCGGAGGCCCACGGACGAGGAAGTCATCTTGCGGTGACCCCAAATAAGAAGGAAGCCAAAGATAGGTTTCGACAAGAAGTCAAGGACGCCGTAAAAAACAGCCTCGCCATCGGGGTGAATAACGTTCCCTCCCTCGGACAAGCCCCAGGCAACAGGGTAGAGAAACCAGATGAACATGAGGAAACAGCCACATAACAAGTACGTCTTCTTTGCATCTCCTCCCAGTTTTGAGGCGTGACGCCGTGCGCTGAATAACAGCTGGTACGCAATAAAGAAGAGAGAGGCCATGCCGAATGTCCAAAAGCCCCATTTGAATCTAGTCCGGGTTAGGGCGCCGAGCAGCCCAGTAACGATCATGATCTCGTCTGCAAGAAGGATTGCCAGAATTGTAGGCGTAGGAACTCCGGCGGTAAGGAGGAGATCGAGAAGCAGCAGCGGGGTAGTAATGACCCAGTCGATATAGCGAGCGTAGAATATTTCCCGGGTTCCAGCCGATCGAACCCATCTATTGCCTGGCCGAATGAATTCAGCTTGGATAGGGACTTGTCCGAGGTTCGAACCCATTGCAAAATACGCGACACACGCGACCGCCGTTATACTCGCCGTGATGTAGTGGAAGATGCGGTCCTGCTGAGGTTTCCTAAAGGCGAGCCCCATGAAAATAAGTGTAGAAGCCCCCATTGCAGCGCATATCGCATAATACCAATCCGAGCCATGCCTGGTGATCTCTAGATTGGCATGCTGGCCAACGACATTATTGATGTCGAGTGCTTGATTGCCGATCATATTGGGCGTAGTAGATCGGGGTGATTTCTGTCAGCCGTAGAATAGCGATGTGGTGTTGACAGGGTGAATGGCATAAGACGAGATTGGGGTGTGTAGACTAGATGGACACAATGGACAATATTCCCAGGTCAGACGACAGCCTATTTGAACTCCTGAAGATGCCGAATGGTCAAATGGCTGAACGAATGATGACTTCATCATTTCATGTAGCGCGCCGAGCTCGTGCCAATAACATGATAATGTCATAGTGCCGCTATGAGAGAACAAGACGAGAGATGCCTGTCGACCGGTTCTAGCCATATGGCATCCGCATGACGAGTTTCCAGCTTAATGGAGACGCAATCTACGATTTGCGTTAACCTAAACACAATATCTTGGTAAAGCAAATGCATCTGCTGCATGCGAAGGGTGTCGGAATCTCCGAGTTCTTCTAGGTAAGTGTTTTCGCTCCTGGTATAGCATGCCGCGACTTGAAAAATAAAATGACTAGATGGAGTAGTCAATAGGCGTATGCCAGTAAGGTTACCACCCAGCGCGATATCGTTAAAGAAACTATTTCATGTTGGAAGATTTGACCTTTGGTGGTGGTTGAACAGCCTCAGTTCTCGGATCAGCCAACCACAGAGTTGATGATATCATCAATTCAGATGACGATTGCAATTTTCGTTCGCTTGATCCCTGGGATTTACTTGCCAGAACAAGAAGCCTTGCTTTTATTGTAGCATGGATCACAATGCCCTTATGATGACACTTTGAATCACATTCTGCGGTGCAATGATGTTTGATCCTTGTCACTCTTCAGCTACTTAGGTGTCGGGTACCTACCTTACGCCATGATGAACTGTAAATCGTTCGGGCATCTTCCTCGGTTGCCGAAGAGCAAGATTGACATATAGGTTACACTCAACAGGAGGTACCCAGGTAACTATGCTTCCAGGTCTCTTTAAGGCTTCCCTGTGGGCATGATACGGCATTCTGATATAGGCTGTACCTGAACCTATGAATCAATGAGTTCTTCTATACAGCTGATTTTATTGTTTACCTTCTGTTGTTGGATCACCCCAAGTGAATAAGAAGAGGGCCGAAGTGAACGTTGACGGAGATAGAAAGGCAGCTAGCTAGCAGTACTAGCAAGGAGGAGAGTCGAAGACATTCATACCTTAGTGAATGCTGCTAAATAGTCAGCGGGGAGTTTAAAATCTTAGTATAGGAAAGACAGCTCTAGCAAGACTGCATCTTATCCTAATTTGATCCAAGACTCTCGGCTGAAGTACCCGCCTGGTCAAACTGACGAAAATATGGGACAAAGAAATCAACATCGCCATCCGTAAGTATTCGGAAGGAAGCTCTAAACGTACCGGGGCTTAAAGACTAATATAGATACCTATCTGGAAATTTTGCGCCCATCAAGCAAACTCGACCACTCACGCGATGTGCTTATGTTGGGCACATTCCAGATGAGCTTGCAGGCGGTCAATACGTTCGCAATGGCGCCAATCCACTTATCAACGATGACCTGGCCAGAAACGCGCACTGGTTTGATGGCGACGGGATGCTTGCTGGCGTCCTGTTTCGACGCCGGGAGAAGAGCGAGGAAATCGAGCCCGAGTTCGTGAACCAATATATCCTGACCGACGTCTTCCTGAACGCGAAGGAGAATTGTAATCTGAAGTGGCCAATATTGCCTAGCATCACAACTTTAATCAGCGCTGGACTGGCAACCGTAGTCATGGTGGTGTTCAGGACTTTGGTTCTCGTTTTACTGTCGAGGCTACCGGGATCTAGAAAGACCATCAGAAAGATCAGTGTTGCTAATACTGGAGTGATATATCATGATGGAAGAGCATTGGCGACGTGTGAGAGTGGTCCGCCAATGAGAATTCAGCTACCTGATCTAGAAACCGTCGGCTGGTATAATGGAAGACGAGCGGACAACGAGGGTAGCCCGGACGATAGATCAGGATTTGGCGGAGGCGACGCAATATCATTCATGAAAGAATGGACAACAGGTCATCCACGTGTGGACCCTATCACAAAAGAATTCATCTCATTCCATTCTGTCTTCGTCAAGCCATTCGTCTATTACTCGATCGTGTCCCCGACCAAGACTTTGGCGACAGAGAGCAGCCGCAATTCGAGATTTGATTTGCCAATTCCAGGGATAAGCTCGCCGAAGATGATGCACGACTTTGGTGTATCAGCATGTTATACGGTAATCATGGATCTTCCCTTATCCTTGAATCCTATGAATATCGTTAGGGGGCGGCCTGTTATTTCATATGAGCCTGCAGAACGATCGCGCTTCGGAGTCTTTCCACGATATGAGCCGGAGAGAATTCAATGGTTTGAGACAAACCCGTGCGTCATTTTTCACACGGCAAACTGTTGGGAGACGACGTCGACTATGCCAATAGCCGAGACATGCGTTAATCTTATCGCTTGTCGTCTCACTTCGGCAGCTGTGGTGTTCGGCGCGGGCGCACTCCCGTCGCCTGTGCTAGAGCCAATGCCCCCTGAATACGCGGAAGAAGAGCAATGCCGACTTTACTATTACAGCTTCCCGCTCGTCCAAAAGGAGAGGTCAGACGAAGCACCTATGATTCGAAACCAATGGGCTCTTTCGGCTATCCCCTTCGAATTCCCGACTTTATCTTCGTCGCATGCCATGAGAGAGGCTCGTTATATCTATGGTTGTAGCACAGGAGTATCATCTTTCTCTGCTGCACTTGGCAAAGCGGTCAAAATGGATTACCTCGCAAAACTCGACGTGACGACGCTAGTTAAACGGGGCATCGCTAACCCGCCGCAGCAGATTAAAGGATGCGTCGATACTCGAAGCATTGACGAGGTAATGCAGAGTACTGATGCTGATGATCCGGTCAAACTATTCCAGTTGCCAAAGGGTTGGTTTGCACAAGAACCACGCTTCGTACCGCGCAGAAATACAGTAGCAGAGGACGATGGCTGGCTGCTTACCTACGTGTTTGACGAGTCGCAACTAGATGACGAGGGTGAATGTAGCAGCAACGCAGTCAGCGAGCTTTGGATCATCGACGCAAGAAATATGAGAGACATCGTAGGAAGAGTCAAGCTTCCTCAACGAGTGCCTTACGGATTACACGGTGTTTGGTTTTCGGAAGATGAGATCGCTTCGCAGAGAGAATATGAAACAGTCAGACAGGAAATATCGAAGGCGGATATTGACACGTCGAATATCTTTTCTACGGTCAGGGAAATTATCGAGAAACGGATAGGATGAAATCGAGGCAAATAATTTGTATTGTACACGCCTGGTGAGCTGGTAGGCTGGTAGGTGAGCTGGTGGGTGCCTGGCCTAAAAGTTGCCCCTCTTTACCCGCTAAGGATGTAAGGAGTGTCAAGGCTATAGGTCCTCGAGGCTCCTTAGAGGAGGGGCAATGGAGTCTTGGCCTTCAGCATATTCCGGGGTAACGCATTCAGTGCTGATTGGAATGCGTCACATCGCCCCATTGCCCAAACAAAATAAATGTTGAAAGAAAAATAGATACGTTGTCGTGTGTACTCCTCTAACCACGCCACTCTGTTGTAGCCCTCTGTTGTAGCCTCGTTCTTTATATTCTTTATATAATTGACGATGCGTCATTACCAAAACATCTTCTCATGACCCTCATATCTCAGCTCGTCCGTCTTTGGATGGTAGCCATCGCGCAATGGAGCTGATTCCCTACGAGTCTCGAGAAGGTCGTGAAATTGTGCTGTACGTCATCTTCCCCCTCCATCACAGTCTTCTACGCTCGGACGAGAACAAGTTTGAGTTTAGATTCGTCCCATCAACCTTTGTCCATACTTCTCAGTTCTGTACTAAGATAAACAATGTCCTAGGCGTCATCACAATGCTATCGTAGTCCGTGATCCTGCCTCGCAGCGCCTCGAGATTAGGGGCGTTCCGTTGACAGAATGTCCTACTTGTCATCAGCCTCTCCGTCCACCCTCCCCAGCTCGACATTTCGATGCCCCGACGCCGCACGAATCCTATGTCGACCCCAACTATTTTCGCATGCTCCAAGCTGGGCACGACGAGGACGAACATACTCAGCGCCAACCACCCCCGAGTCCTATCCGTCGACTGACCCAACCCACACTACCTAGCGGCGGCCTCAGGGCTCAGGAAGTCGATGATGCCGAATTCATTTCCAGCTCGCCCGCTCCCCAGGAAGGAGCCCGTATCAGGAGAGATGCATTCAGCCCCAACTACTTTGGACGATTCTTCGTCGAAGAGCGAGAACTCGGTCGAGGTGGGAAGGGTGTTGTGCTTCTCGTACGCCACGAGATCGATGGATGTGCCCTTGGTCACTTCGCTTGTAAGCGGGTGCCCGTGGGAGACGACCACGCATGGTTAGAAAAGGTGTTAATAGAGGTTGAGCTGTTAGCCAAGCTCTCGCACCCTAACCTAGTGTCCTACCGTCATGTCTGGCTGGAAGATGTCAAGCTGAATCGCTTTGGGCCAAGCGTTGCTTGTGCCTTTATTCTTCAGCAGTATTGCAACGGCGGCGACCTGTTGCGTTACGTTGTGGGAGATCAACCTCAGCAAGTTACAAAGGAGCAACTGAAAGCTCAAATGCGCCGCAGATCTAAAGGCACTACCGAGAGGCCGCAGAACATCTTCGCTTCCCAACGTCGCCTTTCGTTCGAGGAGATCTATTCCCTCTTCAAGGACGTTACCTCTGGCCTCGCATACCTTCACGGTGCCAACTATATCCACCGTGATCTAAAACCTAGTAATTGCCTTCTACATCGTGAAAATGGCAAGCTTACGTGCCTGATCAGTGACTTTGGTGAAGTGCAACCCGGCAATGCGGTTCGAAACTCGACAGGGACCACGGGCACCATCTCTTACTGCGCTCCCGAGGTACTGAAGAGAGACGCGGGAGGTCGATATGGTAATTTTACGACGAAGTCTGACGTGTTTTCGCTAGGCATGATTCTATATTTTCTATGCTTTGGTCGGCTGCCTTACGTCAACGCCAATTCCGTTCAAGAGGAACTTGAAGATATTGATCTACTGCGAGCGGAAATCGCTGATTGGAAAGGTTTTCTGGACGAAAGGCGAGAGCGGCCTGATCTCCCTTCCAAGTTGTACCAGTTACTTAAGAGGATGCTGGCTCTCAACCCCAGCGACCGACCCAGTGCCACCGAAGTTTTGAGCGTGATGAACCATGAGTCATACCATGGCGGGCTGCGAGGTAGAAGTACTAGTCCTCCTTCTGTCGGGCTCCATGGTCGACGGATTCAGAATCTCGACTCGCCTATGCCACCCAGCACGCCGGTCCCGGATCCTCAAAAGCATCGCGGTAGTATTGTGACGCCTGTGGTGTCTGAAGATGGACTCACATCTCCCGGTAGCGAAAGCTCGCCGCAGATGGGTCATGTATCTGAAACGAACTTCCATAATAGTCTCCAGAAGTATGACAATGCTGGCACGCCCAGACATCGTCCCCAGGCCATGAGTTTATCTCGAAGTCATGACGGCTTCATACGTTCATCTCCGGAGCGCAGCCGTACCCCGGTAGTCGCTCACGCACAGCCACCTCCTACGATTCATACGCCGCTGCTAATGGCGCCTCCAACTGGTCGGCTCGGAAGAGTTAGACAAGGAGCAACGCTTGCCCAGCATCGCCTGATTTACTTTACCCGTACTCATACCGACTCGGTCATGTTCACTTTCCGTCTTATCTTGTTCCTAGTGAAGATGCTGTCGCTTGCCAGATCGTGTTTCCCGTTTACGGTTAGCCTCGGCGTTGGCGTGCCGCTGATTGGTGTTGCTGGAATTGACCTAGGTATGCCACTTCACCAGAGGAGTACGTTCATATTCAACCACCAAGGAAGCTCGCATAGACGCGTTTCTCCAGGCTTTCCCGGGTGGAAATGGGGTTGGAGAGGAAGCCTAGTCCTAGTCGCCTTACATTTTCTAGCGTTGTTGGTGTCTTCGCGGTGGAGTGTATTATGTGTCACTTATAAGGATGACTGGACGGTGTGGTAACCTGCATATCACCGGAGTCGTTCTCAGCATTTTCGCCGTGGTTAATGGCCTTACTCCATAGTCAATGTGCCCGATATGAAGACCCGGGCTCTGCTGTGTAATCTATACATGGGGACATGTGTCGTTTTGGGGAAAAGTAACCAAGTCTTGGCCATGGCCTTATGACAAGAGGCGGCAGATGATAGTTCACCTTCTGTTCAGTTGGGACTATTCTTCCCTTGAAGGAAGCAGCACGAGGTCAGTCTTATTCAAGCAAAACATGCCTCAAGTTGTCCTCTTGCATAATCTATTCTGACTATTGTATTTTCACAACTACTAACTCTTAATAGTACAGTCTCGGCATAGTTGTTTAAAGAACTATCCCAAGCTCTCATCCTCGAATGCAGTGAAATTGTTGTTGATTGACGTGTTACTGATTGGCGATGCAGTATGAGACAAGATTGTATGAATGTTGTTGCAGGCATTATTGTACTGTATGTGAGCCATCAATAGGAAGTGTCAAGACGCACTTTAATGTTTAAGCCTTCCATGGGAGCAAGAATGAATACATCAAAATGAACCATTACAGCATCCAATTATGTGAAGTTTGTTCAAAAATGGCAAATGCGCAAATCCAGGATTAATTCGTAGAGAAGATGCCACATTACCAAAGTTTTGGCTGACGTTGCCTCATCCCAGTCCTATAGCAGCTGACTGAACTGTAAGCCACTATTTTCTCACTATTTCCTTCTTATTTCGTTCTAAATGACTGCCATGCCTACGATGCTAACATTCCCGACGATTGATCTCTGCCTGGTTCTTACTACCTGTCTGTTCAGCTTCATTGCCGGCGCCGAACAGCAACCCTTCCATGGTAATGACGAGCCCGAGGCTTTCCACGTGGCCATTGTCGGCGCGGGCCTAGCTGGGGCATCTTCCGCTTACTACCTTAGTAATCTGTCTACCTCTTATTTCAGCCACCCCTTGAAAATCACCGTCTATGAAGCCTCCTCAAATGTAGGCGGACAAGTCAAGCGCATCTTTCCGCCACTCGACGAGCACGCTCTCGAGGCAGGAGCGACACATTTCTTTAAGAATGACTGGTGTCTCACAGAAGCCGCGCAATCTACGAACCTCACACGGCGAAGAGCTTCCCCTGTCTGGGGAGACATCTGGGCCTGGAACGAAAAGCGCTCCTCGCAAGATCGCTTCTGCTATAAGGAGGCTCCGCGAAAAATCCCCCCGTTTTGGGATCCAAGACCACATGCTCGAAAGGAAGTCAGAGATGCTTTCAATAGATTTCTGGATACGGTCACGTTTGAATGGGAGAACTCGTGGGTGCCGTGGAGGACTCGCCGAAAGATATCGTCGCTGCAAGCCAAATTCAACTCCTTA
Source organism: Hypoxylon perforatum (assembly GCA_028571165.1). Lineage (NCBI taxonomy): Eukaryota > Fungi > Ascomycota > Sordariomycetes > Xylariales > Hypoxylaceae > Hypoxylon > Hypoxylon perforatum. The sequence continues at coordinate 1,971,744 of JAOXNQ010000007.1, forward strand.
GGTCAAAATGGTACATTTCAGAGTATCCAAGAGGAACTAGAAAAGCTTGGTCTAGGAGAGTCTATATCTAGCTCAGCTGAGCAGTTTCTGGATAACATGGGCGTCCCGAGGTCACTGCAAGCAAATTTAATAGAGCCGTGCGTGAGGGACTCGTTCGGAATGAGTCTGAAGGATGCGCTTGGCTTGCATGTAATCGCATCTGTTGGCTCGACCCGATCTTCGCCAATCGCCATCGACGGTGGTAATGTCAATTTGATCGGACGTATGATTGAGCAATCAGGAGCAGAGCTGCGTCTCGATTCGCGAGTAACTAAGGTCGGCCCTGGAATCCACCGACGATTTGCCTTGGAAATAGGGACCAGCAAATTAGCCAAGCCACAATATGTTGAGTACGACGCTATCATACTAACAGGGGACTCCGCGACTCACCTCCGACCAACGTCAATGCAGCAGCCAACCAGCATTCAAAGTCATGTCACTCACTTTGCTACTATGTATTGGCTGAAGCAAAACGAACATAGCTCTCACCTAGGCTGGATCCCATTAGCCGCCTTCACGACTGCTAATTCGTCGAATTTAAATACAGATGACAACGCTCACATTACACGCCTCACTACCCATGGCGAGTTCTATATTGACCGCAGAGACTGCTCGGAGGATGACATGTGTGACCAAGCCTTCCATGTCCACCGTATTGATTCAAACCAGCGATTACCTCAGGAAAGCTTGCACGCTATGATGACAGAACCTAGACATGATCAGATTTTCTGGATTGATAGGGAATCGTGGAATCGCACACTACCGCTTGTTAGAGCCAGCGGGGACACTGGATTTTCGAATATAGAGCTGGAGCCTAACCTCTTCAACGTTAAGAGCGACATGCTAGACACGATGGAAATGAGCTGTAGGATGGGGAGGAATGTAGCCTTGAAGCTTCACGATCAAAGACTCCTCACTGGTTTTCTAGGGCAAGAAACCGACGGCATGTGGCTCTCGTGACGGCATTAGCTACTCAGCACTATAGATTATGACTAATACCTACAAACGTTATGAGCAGTCGATTTCCCATAACCTTCAACTATTTCCCCGCACCAGCAAGAGCGCCAGCAATCCTCTCCTTGACCCTCAGCACGCCCTCGTGCCCCTTCCTAGCCGCCTCCTCGTACGCGACGCGGTACACGTGCAGGTTCTCCGCGAGCAGCATCCTCTTATCAGTCCAGCCCGTCAGCCGCCTGATCTTAGAGCTGTCGACCCACTGGCTGTATCCCAGCGCCAGATCGGCAAACGGCAACGCCTTGTCACCGGCAGAAGCTGGCACCACACCCCCGCGCAACCCGTACTCAGCGGCCAGCGCCTTGGCCAGATCGGCTAGCGTCTCGTAGCGATACCCTGAGATGTTAAAGCACTCGCCCGCGACGGCGCCTCGGTCCGGGTGCTGGGCCAGGGCCAGGTACGCCTCGGCGCAGTCGTCGACGTGGCAGCCGTGCAGGATCGTGTTGAAGTCCAGGTGCAGCTTGAGCGCGGACTCGGGGGTCTTGGCGGCGGCGGCTGCTTCTTCAAAGGTGAAGCCGTAGTAGCTGCTGTCGTAACCGAACAGAGGCGTGGGTCGTATCACAGCAGCATCAAACAAGCTGGTATACTTGAAGAGTTCGAGCGATCGGTAAGTGCGGCCGTGAAGGATCTCCATGGTCGGCTGCAGAGGCGACTCTTCGGTATGCGGCGCTAGCCCGGGTGCGCCGTGGACATCCGTGGTGCCGTAGTCTTTGCACCCGGAGCTAGCGAGGACAAGCGGCCTGACGCCGTTCTGGTTGGAAGTGGTAGCTAGTTTCTGAACGAAACTGAGAATGCCCTCAAAGTGCTCCTCAAACGGTATCTGTTCCGTGCACGAGACGATCACATCAACGGTCTTGGTGTATTTGGATAGATCATCCAGGAAAGTCGCGTCTTTGGAGATCGAGCCAATAATGGGTATAATCTCTTCGGCGACCAGGTTGGTGGCTGATTCAGGACGTCGGACCAGGCCGAACACACGATAGCCGGCGCGGACGAATGCCCGGCATACTGCAAAGCCGATGTAGCCGTTAGCGCCCGTGACGAACGCCGTCTTCGGCTGTGGGCGAGCGACAGGGGTTGTTGATTCAGCCATGTTCCAAAGTTATTACCAATATCATAAGCTTCGAGTCGAACGTCCACTTTGCTTTTGACTTCGTCATCGTCAATTAGGATTGAGGGAATTCGTTGTCGTTTTATACAATTTCAGAGCCAGAGCAACTTTGTCTGTTGATATAGCTATGAGTTGACGAGATCGAGACGAGATTTGTCATGTAAGTCGTGGGCAGCCATATAAGTGGCACCAAAGCGGATTCGCGATCCCCGACTCGGAGCAATAATGGCTCCGTCGTACCCCATAAAGCCAAGCCTCCATTAAATCTTATGTCATGTTTTAATATTCGGCCAGCATCAGTGGTTTTCAAACGCTGTATATATCATACTGGAGATTAGCCCAGATAAGTAGAAGAAAGAGAGGATCAACGAGATATATGGTAAGTATGTAAGGTATATATACATTAGATTAGACATAATTGGGTATCTTTGAGTTTGCATATACGAACCGACGAGCCAAAATATCGACTCCAGACGGACCTTGGCGCAGAGTGAGTAAATAATAAAGCGAAAGGGACCTGAGCTTCGAAGGTTATTTGATACCGAGCGACCCAGAAACGCTGACCAACTGGTCAGCGCTCACCTACCTACGGCCAGCCAAGTCTCGGTCGTGAAGCATTTGCCACTTGGTATGCGATGCGTTGATGTGATCTCTCAAAGCTTCTACCTTAGCATACGTCTCGGTCCTCCCACTAGATGTGCATAATACACAGCCGAACCCGCCCTCGCAGTGCGATTTACCCAGGAACCTAGGTGTCATTTGGAAACCCTCGTTTACCGTGAGGAACTCCTTATTTTCAGTATGCTCCCCGTTCCATTCATAACCACACTTGCAATTCCGACGTTTCGGCATTGCTTTCTGTAAGTTGACTTGATATTTCATCGCTTCTGGACAGAACATGCTAAAGACGCTGTTCTTTGGCCGAAGACCGTAACCTGACCCGGATGCGGCGGATGTGCAGGTCGATTGGAGGTCGTCGGGGAGCTTGGGGGTCAATGGTGGCGACGGGGGTTCGGATTGTAAGAAAGGCGATTTGCTGGAGCTGGCTCGAACGATTTGCGCATCTTCAATTACGTCGTTCTCGACAATGCCATCGTTGACATCCTTGGCCGTATCTTCTTCGGATATTATAAGACTGAGCCTCGGCCGTCGCTGCTGTGATCTGGATAGAACTCGAGGCAATAGACGGCCGACAGCAACTTGTCTATATTGGTCGGCCAGAGTAGCCAGGCAAGAGACGCGCACACTTTCCGAGACGCGAATCACCTCAAAGAGCTCGAGTGGACGGCCCTTTGCTCGCGTTGCTTTATATAAAGCATATATACACTCCTGGAGACATTCGAGACCGGCCTGTAATGCCTCGCGACACGATTCTGTATGCTGTTATTAGGACGGGTACATGAGCCTAATAGGGTCCAAGAACACTCACCATCCCCAATTATAAATCCGTCACCGAGGATGTCCGCTCCGCTGTCAAAGGTCTCCTTAATTTTACGGCTCGAGAACCTTAGAGACGTGCTCAAAGCATCGGCGCTGCCAACGTATGTTTTGCCTTTGTTGCTCGTCTCATAGTGATTGTCCCGCCAATTCCGTTGCTGCCACTTTGTGTAGTATTCTAGGCCGGCAGTGTATGTTGCCAATAGAGCCTCAACGACGCCGCTCACAGTGTCGAGATGCATTGAAAAAAACGATTGGGTTGCCCTGAACCCCGCAATGGATCACGCTGCAACGTCGCTGTACATAGCTTTGGTATTCGAGCCAGTATGAGACGGAGATGCGGGCAAGTAGTGATTAATTATTTCAAGTTGGAGGGTAAAGTATGGGACAAAAAAAGAGACGGGAGATAAATCGGAAGAGAGGTCCTAGGAGATAAGGAGACCCGTGCGAGACATTCTGCAAGCGGCGGGATTGAATCACTATCGCCTTCGCCCTGTTGCCAATGTAAGTACCAATATCTACCTGATGTGGTTCACCCCGGCTTGGTTCATTGGTAGTACGCGCGTGGTGGCGCTCATCTGCAGGTCTGCAGGTCTGCAGGTCTTGTTTGCTTCGACATCTACAATGGATTGACACGTGTGATAGGTGGGACAGCTGGAACAGCTGAGATAAACAACAGATCCGAGCGACAAGAAAGGGGGGGACGGGGGGATGGGGATGGGGAGTGGAGGTTCCAACGGGGTGTCGCGTGCATGAGATCAATCAATATCATCATATCGATCGATACCCAGAACTTTCAATCTGTCGATCCAAATGGAACGGATACGATCCTGAGGTATTTTACCTTGCAAGGTCAACTCGGACTTCCAAATTTAACCTGCTCGCCTGCTCGTGCAGATATCCTATATGTTCCGGGCGACTTTGGATGTTAGGTACTTCGTCATATGCATTCAATTCCAGACGTCAGGCTTTATGACAAGGGGAAGTACAGTACCCGTGTTTACTAAGATATTTCTATCTGGTACTTACCTCTGGTCGTCTCATGCAGGCTCACAGGCTTAATAGAGGTAGACCGGGGTATTGCCCAGTACCACTGTGGGGATGTCTTGTATCCTCTCTCCCCTCCACCCCAGGCACCTACCTAGGTCCCTTAGGCCCCACCCGTGCGACGGATCTTTTTTCATTGGCGAGTTGCCGAATAGGAAAGGGAAGAAAAATAGGCTGGGCTGACTGGCACATTTCAGCTTCGTCACTATTACTATTTGATTCAACATTCAGCCCCGGCTTAATTTACATACGCATCACCTCGCATGTGAAGTATCAGTTCTGCTACGAAGTAAGTTAATCTAAGCGAGGCCTCCGGGAGATACGCCAACGCCTACGCCAACGCCGGCGCCAACGGATGATGCCGCGCCCCCTACGTTCAAGCTGTGATAGATGTCACTTGCAGAAGCTGAAATGTCCGAAGCTGCCAGGACAGCCAATCTGCACGAGATGTCTGAAAGCTGGTATCACCACCTGCGTCTTCAGTCCGGTCGGTGTGGCTGCGAGGCGTGCCATGCCTACTCCCCCTGCATGTCTAAATGACGACCTAAATATATCTCTCGACTGGCCAGCTCTAGATTGGGAGAATGCTTTGGGTCCGCCTGCCCAATCTACGCCGGCGTTCCAAATTGACGTTGACGACGAGGCTCGGCCACTCGGACAAGGGACGGCCGAACAAAACCAACGGCCGAGCTTGGTTCGCCAGCTCACTACATTGGCTGCCGAGATTGATCAAGTATTCCTAGATATGTCCTCGATAGCACTCGTTCATGTGCCCAAAACCCTACCAATCGAACACGCTCATAATACATTCATCGATAATTTCGCCGCTCATCGTTGCGTTGAGCAACTCTTCATCTCAGCTCAGCGTCTCACAGATATTTACCCACAGGCCTTAAAAATTCTATTCAAAGTGCCTGAATCTTCCGAATGCGAAGACCCTGGCTGCTTTCACACAGTCGAGTTACCTGACGACTTGAAAGAATTCTTCTCGAATACGGATGACGATCGAGATGACCTTGACCCATTTCTCTTTAATCTCTTGGTTTCATGTCATACCAAAGTTCTTGACGTGATGGGCATCCTCATGATAAGCGCTCGGACGTGCACCCAGATCACCTTCGGTTCGCCGAATCTTCGCGAGCCACGAGTGCATATTCCCGAGATTCGCATAGGAAACTTTGTCGCAACTAATGCAACCGCATCGTCGATGCAGACTGCTCTCCTCGCTCATATTGCTTCTGTTCTCCTGGATTACGCCCGACAGCTCAGCAAAGAGGTCACGGCGGTTGTGGACTGTAATACAGATAGCAAACAAAGCCGAATATTTAAACTCCAATGCGAGCTACTCGAAGAAAAGGCTACGTCCAAGATGAAAGTCTTAGAAAATATCAGAGGTGTTTTAACGAGGCTGGGCTTTATGAAATAATTTGTTAGACTTGGTAGATCGACCTACCTTTACTTCCAACTAAGCAAACGCCAGCCAGGGCCAGGGCCATCGCATTTCAAACCCTAGAATTTGGATTATTAGATGATGCCGAAGGCACCGATGACGTGGATTAACACTCTTCCGCGTCCAGTCCCGATTTCTAATCCCGCCGTGTTAATACCAGACTTGATGGTGTCAGGTCTGCCGAGCGATACCCCGGAAGGCATGTCGGCAAGGATGCGGTGCGAATCAAGCTCAAGGAATAACATGCACCGCGAGCATTTATGATACGTTACTGGGCATTTGTTGATAAAAATAGCCGTCTATTGTACTGTCGAACCATAGATAACGTAGTCAAGCATTGTCGAGTCCATTGGGCTTTGTTTCATCGCATTGTGTAGGGACACGACGCCGAGTCAGACAAGCAACGTCTTTGTGTTTACGCCTTAGAGGGAAGACAATACCGATAAACTCACATTGCTTTAAGTCGAACGGTGTATTATTTATATTCAAGTAACTACGCTTCGTGCGCGTGGTCTCCCTGTCACATCTGGCCTCCAACGAGTGCGTATCCAAAACTCATCAATTTCATTTGTTCCAATCATGTCTCCCTTTCTATGGAACTCAGATATGTATCGGCCATTTAGTTTACGAAAAGAAATTTACGGTGGTTTTCGGAGCAAGGTCGTTCACAATAAGCTTCAAAAGCGAGCTCGCTCGTTACCACCACCCAGAAGGCCCAGTTTGGTCTGGGAACAGGAGCACGAAGTTGAGAGGAAATCTCAACATGATTGTCCGATAAGAGACGCAGTCAAGCAAGTACCAATGGACATGCTCCACGAGGTGCCACGCTCTAGAGATGAAGACTACGATAGCGATGAGGAGGACCGAAGAAACGGTGTCCCCATCATAGTCTTGGAGCGAACAGGCTGCCCGTTGAATCCATCTCTCATCGAGAAAGTAACTCATAATCTCGATGAGGCCCTGGAAGAGAAGGACATTCTTATTAAATTGCTGTCCATAACAAACCGGAGATACGTCAAAGTCTGCAGCTGGTTCTCTCAGGCCGAGGGTTACCAATGGAACCAGGCTACAAAGCATTACGCCATGAAGCTCGAAGATAGATACTTCCAGTTAATGGAGGAGAAGCATCAGCTAGACTCCGAGATAAGCCACATTAGAACCATGCTTATGAGCTTCAAGGCTCATAAGCCCTCTTCGCAGTTCCAAAGTCTCAAGACTAAGCCGAGCGGCAGTGTGAGCTGGGCCTCATCCTCATCGGGCAACTACGAAAGATTCCAAAGCGGTGAAATTCTCCCACTAGAATACGAGGGTAAAGATTATAACTTTTTCTAATTTTTTTAATAATATCCAACTATATTCCTTTCTTCTATATAATGACTTTGTTCTAATATTCTAATTATATAAACTTACTGGAGTGAAATGTCTAACATGTATCGGCCGTGTATGCTAATTTATCACCCAGCCACCTCAAGAGCGAGCGGATTAGGCTTGTAATTCAAGTGCCTAAGAATTATTGAAGTTAAATGTTCTAGTTATTTTTTTACTTTGAGTCATGTTGCGCTTGAGCTACCACTTAACTAAGACGCACGCTGAAAGAAATGCACATGTTGCACCCTCAATTTTTAGCGAGAATATGCCTCTTTTCAACACTAGGCTGTCTATGTTAATATGATCTATTACGAGGCTGAATCCCACTAAGTATTCTATATTCGAAGTATTCACAGTACTTAGGTCAAAGTCCATAGGATGATGAATTAATCTTACACGACACAGCAATTTTGGAATTGCCTACATAAGGAATCACTGATTTAGAGGTACATAAGAGTTATAGGATTATATTATATTAATTACTGTACATTTTCAACTCACCTTCAAGCTTCATCTTCGCGCTTTTTGACTCCGATCGATCAACGATCGGAAGAAAGGAGGGCACCTGACCCTCCAGCCACGCTTACTTACTCGAGAACTATCTTCATTGAAGCATAGGATAGGTAGACAGATACGTACCTGGGCTCTCACTTCCGCCCACACGTGTTGCACTTGCCGGACACCACGGTCGTGTACTCCGCAGTCGCGTCGCCGTAGCCAATGGAAGGGCAACGGCCGTAGACTGCGACCAGCGGGCACTGAATGACGTCGCTGGAACAGTCCTCGCGGCAGCCGCAAGCGGTGTAGAGACGCTGAGGGTGGAAGCACATGGTGAAGTGTGATGTGAGAGATGTGTGGATAGGTTTAAGTAGGTACGGAGATGATTACCTAGTTAGAGCTATATCTGTCGAGAGAGTAAGTGCGCGAAGTCTTGTTCTAGTCAATTGAGAATATGAGGTTCCTTCTTGACTGAACAATGTTGAAGCTTGATGATGATGATGATGGTGAGTTGATGAATTTGGATTGTCAGAGGATTTACTCGCTCTCTTATACTTGTGTCTGCGTCTACTTGGGATAATCCCCATTGTTGTCTAGACATGAAAGGGTATTGTCTCGATTCACCGTGAATAGGGTTGACTACCATAAGTATGGGATTGTTTTCATTGTGCCACTCAAAGGCTTCTCCTTGACCCTTGATAGATACAATGGATTGTCCATTACCATTGTCAAGGACTCCAGCTCTCTAATAGTCTTCGCTACTCCTCTCTAGTAAAATGAAGAGCCTGTTCAGTTTATTGTCACTTCCAATGGAATGAAACGATTGTCTAAGATTATACACTTTGTTTATGACAGTGTTAGCTGACGAGGAATCCCTGGCTTCTTTTACCATTACCAACCATGAGTTATGATAGCAACAGTACATCGTTAGTTTGTGGAGTATCTAGAACTTGTAGGCTGGCACATAACCAAGTTACGATATGGTATGATCTGGTTTACATTAACTATCACTCGTAGAGATATGGTTCTCTCAATCCATAGAAGCACTCGCCTGCTTATAATATCGCGCAACGAAACTATCGTCATCGTCGAGTCACTGAGACTTCGGTCAAACCCACGAGGTATCGGTCCGTTCAACACCACCGCACTGACAAATACTGGCATAACACAGAGTTAGTACGTTAAATATAGCCCTCGCCGTCGGAAAGTTGGTCCGGCTTTGAGCTCGAGTTGTGGTTGTGGCTACCCCCTAATCGTACGGTCACATTACGCCCCCGGACTCTGGCCTCGTGCTACTACCCCACAAACACAGCGGGCATACGCGTTACCAATAACCCAGGTCTTCATTTGGACTTGCTTGAATTCAATTTGACAGAGTTGAATGATTGGCTGCGAGGAAGGATATACAGGGGCAGAGCAGTTTACCCGGCGCCCCTTTAACCGCTCGGTAGACATCTCGCCGCGTCCAAACATGTCAGTCGTCATTAAGCATAGCTCGGACTGCCGGTAAGGTACACAAATAATTACTTCGCTTAGGTTCTGGGCTTATTTTGGAAGCACACGGAAGGGGAAGATGGGAGTATAAGAGTTGCGGGATCGACGCGAGTCTTCCCCCAGCTTGGACGACGCTTGCCTGACTAACCGGACCGTCAAGCTCGACCAGATATTTACAAAGTCCACAGCTAAGCACCTCCTTAACAAAATGAAGGCCGTTGCAGCTATCCTTGCCCTAGTGTCGGCCGTCCAGGCCCACTGTGAGTAGAAAGTTCATGACTACCTGTGTTAGTGACTGGGTGGCGGCTGACAGTAGATCCCCAGACACCTTCCCTGCGCTCGTCGCGAACGGTGGCGCCACCACAAAGTGGGAGTACGTGCGGAAGACGACGAACTACCAAAGCAATGGACCGGTCACCGACGTGACCTCTGAGCAATTCCGATGCTACCAGCTGGCCCCCGGCAACGAGGGAGCCAAGACGATGACGGTTGCCGCCGGCTCGACCGTGGGTTTCACCGCGGACGCTTCAATTTCGCATCCCGGCACACTCCAGTTCTACATGGCGAAGGTGCCGTCCGGCCAGAAGGCCGACTCGTGGGACGGTTCCGGCGCCGTATGGTTCAAGATCTTCTCGCAGGGTCCTAGTATTTCCCCTAGTGGTCTCACATGGCCCAGCCAGGGCGCGAGCCAGGTAACAACCAAGATCCCGTCTTGCATCCCTGCGGGAGACTATCTGCTGCGCGTTGAGCACATCGCCTTGCACAGTGCTGGCTCTGTCGGCGGTGCTCAGACATACATCTCCTGCGCGCAGCTTACCGTTACCGGCGGTGGCAGCAAGACGCCGACCAACCTCGTCTCATTCCCTGGTGCCTATAAGGCGACTGACCCTGGTCTTTTGATTAATATCTATTACCCGGTACCTACCTCGTACACTGCTCCGGGTCCGGCGGTGTTTACTTGTTAGTTGGGCATAGGCGGTTGGCGGAGTCTGTGTAGGGTGCAAGTAGTGATAGATTATAAAATAAACAAATCATATCAGAGCTTGTATGTTGATGAAGTGCTAGATCTAATTTATTGTCTGGATTATAAAATGAGTATTGCCTATAAGATACCTCAACGAAGAAGAACAGTGTGAAATGGTGAAAGGGTTGTTGAGTATCTTAGGCATCAGTGGTTTAGTGGTAAAATCCATCGTTGCCATCGATGGGCCCCGCGTTCGATTCGCGGCTGATGCAGCCTCACCTTTATTTTTGTATGATTCTATAATTTTGCTAGGTATTATAGAGGATGTCTTCTTTCGTTAGGACTCAATCAATCACGATATCTCGCGCTTAGGAACATCAAACCTGAGCTCATCGACCATGAGACTAATCCCGGCCTAAAGTCAGTACTGGAGTACGTTGTCACATTCCAAAGATGAAGCAGCAGGTTGAAGAGTTCATGTTTTTTTTATGATCGCCATCAATAAAATTAAAGACCATACTCGTGTCCCATCTATCATACTCCTGCCTCGTCTACAAAGCCAATCAACTGGTATCGTTCAGCCCATTAACATCCAAAAACCACGTCCTCCCCCCGAATTCTCCCGTAAACTGCCTTAGTCGGTGGTAGCGTCGAATGACAGGGCGGTCGATGCATTTCCGGCCTCGTCCTCGTCCTGTGAGATGTTGTTGTCGAGCTTCTTCTGCTCGGTTGCCATGTCGGCCGAGACGTCCTCGCCCTGGGCCTGCTCGATCATGAGCTTGAAGATGGTAGCCTGGAGCTTGAGAACCTTGTTCTTTATCTTGCCGCGCTGGAGGGCGTCGGCCTCTTCGCCGGTGGCGGCGTCGATGGCGGGGTTGAACGCCTCATCCTCGGCGTCGTTGCAGATCTGGTTGACCGAGTTGAGGAAGTCCTTGTCGGCCTCGTCGGCGTTGGCCAGATCGTTTAGATCCAGAGCGCTGAAAACGGCGAGGGCCTCTTCTTGTGCGTTACCGGCAACACCGCCCGAGATGGAAATTTCATTGTAGGTCTTCTGGGTGAAGACGCCGGCGTTAACGACGGCGGCGGCAGCGGCGATAAGAGCAATAGAGAAACGCATGATGATGGATGTGAGGTTTTGTTTGAGGTTTGATGTTAAAAGACTGGACTGGCTTTGTTCGAACTAGCGAAGCGAAGCAAGAAAAGAATGAAATCCGAGTAATGGCAAGAAGCGAAAGAAACAGCACAGCTGTATGGAATGAAAGGTTGACAGAGGCTGTTGGAAAGAAGGTTTTTGCGATGGGATGAAGAGAAAAGATTTACGAATATGCAGAGCGGGAAGCCGTAGATCTTATACGACTTGATTTTCATAAGAACCAGAAAATCATCTCAACAGTTTCTCGGGTCCTCCATCTCGTCGGCAAGAGTAGCCAGGGTATGAAGTGTCGCGATGAACCGTGTATGGGCACACTTGTGCTAGTCCAGTTGGCGTGCAACGCATTTTGCGTGAAGAATCTCTTGGCTGAAACTGCGCTGCACTCCCTCAACAACATTTAGCATCGCAGGCCCGGCCAACGGAGTATTAGCCGATGGAATGTAAAGAGTCAAGAGGCAAACGCCTGAAATGGTCAGACATTCTCATGGCACCCTGGGAGGATCCTTCATTACCGGAAGGCAGCATGGTGGAGTGAGCCGCTGCCCAGAGATACCGACCAGTTTGGAGTCGCTTGGCACCATCATGAGGCTCCTATGCACCCCAGTCTCTTGGACTTTGACGAACCGTCCTTTGCATATATATACAAGCGGTCGACGGGATTGCAACAGTGGTCACAGAAGACTGAGAAGCTAAACGCAAGCGAAATGTGCATATTATTGCTTAAGAATTTACTTAAAAAGAGAATAGATACCTTTGAAGATGTTTTACTTCATCATGCCTTGTAGAGGGGAAAACGATGGCGAATTGGGAGAAAAAGAGAGGCGGAAGAGACGGGGCTTCCGTCGCGGTCGTCTGAAGTTAGTACAGGGAACAGGGAACAGGGGGCTCGTCAGCGGTTAGTCTAAGCGAAAGGGACCTAGCTCCACTATGTCGGTGGTTAGCGAAACTACAGGGTAGCCCTGTTACCCCTCGAGCCCCTTACAGGCCTTACAGGCCCTTACAACCCTTCTAGATTGTGCAGCGAACAGAGAGAGAAGCTAGAGCTAGCTTACCATCTGGAGAGATGAGATGCTTGGTATCTGCTAACTCCCTCACAGGCTTACATCAAGGGGCTAACCCCCGTTTTGGAGCATGGATTTCGAGACGTCCAAGTAGAAAAAAGCGTCGTCGTATCGTATTGTAGCGCATGCTACGTCGGCAGCTAACGATATTGATTCTAGTTCCTGTCCATTCCGCAATCTGCTCAGATGGGCTGCCAAGCTAATTGCACCGCGAACTCAAGCTTCATCGCCGAGTACCTACTCAAACATGAGCACACTTAACTAGCTTGCCGTTTAGGTTGAGTTGACGATTATTTCTCACCGAGCTCCGTTTGTCAAGTAGAAATGGTTGTATGGTTAGATAAGTCAGGTTATAGGGTGCATCTATGATGGCTGTTAACCACAAATCCTATGCCCTATGCGTTTTGCGCTTGGCTTCTATTTCTATCTAGCCGCCGCCTATATTATGGTCATGAGGTCTTCTCGACACCAAAAAGCACAAGTTTCCCCACTCCCTGTAATCGAAGGTTGAACGCGCTCGAAGAGTTTCTGCTTCGAACTTGCTACTGCTTACGGGAGAGCATCGAGTCGTGATTGACTTAACGTGGCAGCGCACATCGATGTAGTCAATGCATAAGTCTCTGAATCATCATCATCGGTAAGCCGAGAAGTAAGTTCTTGACTACCCACCGCGGGCCAGATGGATAAAGCCGATCCCGATAGATTTCCAAACGGGAACATATTAACGACAATGGGATGCGCTCAGGCGATAGTTGCTAATGTTCTCCACAGACCTGCTAATTGCTCTCGTTAATCGCTCTCGGGTTTCCGTCCTAGAGCTCTTAGGTCCTGGTTTCTTATAGACCTTGTTAAAAGTGTAGTTGAATGTTGTATTCAGACATTGTTTGCAGGGACATTGGCCGTCGCAGCGGGTCTTGCGCAACGCGCAATCGTCACAAGCACAAGGTGCTACCATGGGAGCATTATGTAAGGCATGTCAACTACTCCGTGTCGTTGAAAGAGCCACTGGCGATTGGAGGTGCAAGGAGGGAAAGTGAAATTCATTTTAGCTCCTTCCAAGAAATTTTAGCGCCATAAGTAATGGTGATAAGACCAAACAACCACTAAAACACCCCACCTAAAACTAGCTGACTCACTGGAGAGCCTCTACAACCCCTCGCACAGTTTCTCACGCCTGGACTGGTCAAACCGAAGGCATCTTCTCTTTAAGTCATCACAGGTATTATTCACCCATAATCATAGAGCGCTAGCTGCCTGACTAAACTACCTTCATGACGTACTGGGTGCTTTCCTATGCTTGACCTGTTTGGCATCAGACGGAGAGATTCTACGACAAAATCCAATGCTCTAAACGTACTGTAATGAAACCAAGCTGTTCTACGTATACATGAGAGTATTCAGCAAGCATAGCATGGTATGGGTATCGAGGGGTATTTCGGATTTATTTCCTCTCAATTTCATCATCCCCATTCAGATTACTGATATGTCAGCAAAGAAAGGTGAATTAGTGACGGTATTTTCGAAGGTGAACTACCTGAGGCTGACTGCCTCTAAGCGGACTACGGGCCTTTTCTAATGCGTTATCCAAGAACAAAAAGTCGCCGAGACGGCGCTTGAAGGTTGCCGGTGTGTCGTTGATTTATAAGATACTACTGATAGAGCAGGCACGGCTTAACACCGATTGCAACCACCTTATGTAACAGCCGTCTATCGGGCCATCGGGGTTGGCCTCTCGGATCTATCGCCATACCCCTCAGCAATGGCGACATCACCGTCTATGAGTCGATCCGGCCGACACGGTGCCCCTCATAGAGGCATACAAGAGGGAAGCCATGTTCCGCTCTGAAATGACATAGCTAGTAGGTTAAGAGGTGAATAGATATTATAGCAGCCATGGCCGATCAACCGAAGAAGCAACTCCACCTGGGCGCTTTCATGCGTCCGGTGTCACTCCACACCGGCGCCTGGCGGTATCCCGGTGCTTACCCGGACGCGAACTTCAACTTCCAGCACATCAAGTCATTCGCTCAGAAACTGGAGGCAGCTAAGTTCGACGCATTCTTCATGGCTGACCACTTGGCCGTCCTGAACATGCCCGTGGAAGCTCTGCGGCGAAGCCAAACCGTCACTTCATTCGAGCCGTTCACTCTGCTGTCGAGTCTAGCTGCCGTGACGGATCGCATCGGCCTTGTAGCTACAGCATCAACAACCTACGACGAGCCCTACCACATCGCAAGACGCTTTGCAAGTCTCGACCACTTAAGCGGAGGCCGTGCCGGTTGGAATATTGTCACAACCGCTAATCCTGACTCGGCGCGCAATTTCGGCAAGGATGAGCATAAAGAGCATGGCGAGCGATACGCACGAGCTCGCGAGTTCTACGAAGTCGTGACGGGACTGTGGGACAGCTTCGCCGAGGACGCCTTCATACGCGACGTCGAAAGCGGCATCTTCTTCAATCCCGACAGGATGCACGTGCTTGACCACCACGGCCCCGAGCTTAACGTTCGGGGCCCGTTGAACATTGCTAGGCCGCCGCAGGGCTGGCCAGTAATCGTTCAGGCTGGCCAGAGCGAGCCGGGGCGTCAGTTAGCTGCCGAGACGGCTGAAGTAGTCTTTTGCGCGCCGCGCACACTCGAGGCTGGAAAGGAGTTCTTCGCAGACGTCAAGGGGCGGCTCGCTGCGGCCGGTCGCGACCGCGATGATATGAAATTACTACCCGCCGCTTTTATTGTCATTGGAGATACTGTCGAAGAGGCCCGCGCGAAGCGACTCAAGCTAGACAGTCTAGTGCATTATGACAGCTCTATCGCATCGCTGTCTATTGCGCTCGGATTCGATGCCTCTACCTTAGACCCGGACAGCCCCCTGCCAACGGATATTCCCGAGACCAATGCGAGTAAATCAGGTCGCGAAGGGGTCCTCAAGCTGGCAGCCACCGAGGGTCTGACCGTTCGCCAACTGGCCCAAAGATACGGTGGATATTCGGGTCTTGCGTTTGTTGGTACAGTGGAGAGTGTTGCGGATGAGATGGAGCAGTGGATCGTGCAAGAAGGGTCAGATGGATTTAATGTTGTCTTCCCTTTCCTGCCGCAGGGCCTTGATGACGTGGTCGAGCGTCTGATACCCGAATTGCAGCGGCGGGGTCTCTTCCGTAAGGACTATGAAGGGACAACTCTACGTGACCATCTGGGACTCAAGCGTCCAAGTAACAAGTTCTTCTCCTGAACGTATAAAGACGTATCTTTCAATAACAGTTCAATCCCCATGTACTACAAGAATGATAATCTAGTTTACGGGAGGATAAAAGGCTTGTGATTATTCTCTTGGGGAGAATATAGGCAACTTAACGCAAGCAAATGCATAGTATACCCTAGGCTTAATTAAAACAAAAGTAAATATTGAAGCATGTAATACAAGAAGGCAAGCTAAAACTTGACTTGGTTCTTCCTAAGCAAGTGTATGACATCTAATGCAAAGATAATCTATTCCTCTATCATGTAATTTGAACTCCTTAAAAATTATGCTTCCAGGGAAAAGGCACGACCTGAAGGCATACCTGAAATATTGCAATATAAAGAACTCCAGCACCCAACCTCTTACTGTGAACTGTTTGAAAACGAATCCTTGATGTCCTCCAATCGCTCCATAGTTATGCATCCGTCTCCCATCTGATATCCAACCCGAAGCACAAGAAACTGAGGTCTTATTTCCCAAAAGCTAGATATATTGTAAGTCAATGACCGGCTAAAATTTGGAACTGCTACTCACAGGGATCGATAGGGTGATCAGGGCCGTCAGGCTGAGGGTTTTCCTGGTTCTTGCAGCAGTTCATCTTGGTCTGGAAAAAAGCCATTTTGTATGTAGGTAGTGAAGTTGCAAGTTATCACCTGTGTGAAGATTGTTGTTGTGAGGTTGTATGGACTGAGTTGCCAAAGGAAGTTGTTTATTTTGGTTTGTACTGTTCAAGACGACTTTTCGTCAGAGGAAAACGGCGAAATATATAGACATTGAGTCTCAGGGAAATTCACCCTGTCGAATGTCGCGCAGATGAGTTCAATCCAATGTCCTCAGGGTTTTTCGAGGAGGCGCGGATACTCAAGAGCAAACACTTCTAAAGTTGTGCGCAAATGCGGAATTTGCCCCCTGCTCAGGACATCGCAGGCGGATTTTTCAGAATTTTACAATTCCACCAAATTGAACGAAGTAGAAATTCGTCAATGTGTATATATGACTAACTCCAATCTTTAAGTGTTCCGTACAACAGGTTACAATCAGAGGCAGTGGCAGTAGGCATATTGGAAGGTAGACACATAACCTGACCAAAATCATGGAAATCACAATAAAATTAGATAATCATCTTTATTGTTTTTATTCTTCTCTACTTGCAGCCATTTGTAATGTAATCGTTTAAGAGCGCTCCTCTGGGTGCTTAAGTCGATGCGAATTATATGAGGTTATTCCGAAACGGCAGTACTACTACCGCGACAGCATTTGAAGGTTTTCGTTATTTCAGAATAGCTTCATAGGCACAACGCTAATCAGAGTGGATTAAATAACATGAGTGTCGCTGTATCTGTCAATTAGATATTGGTGGTTAAAGATTGGGTAGGTATCTTGTCTCGTGATAATTTCCTCTGGCTGATTGCTAGGCGTATGCGAAGCCGCTTTACACCTTGGTGACGTGTGCTGACGGCCTAGGACGGCGGGCTGAGTAGGTCACTCTACTACGAGTAATTTGCATGAACCGCCCCCTAATTGGCACCTGATCGTATTCCCCATTACGTTCCTGTCGCACCGAGAAGACTTTACCGTACCCGAGGTAGGCTCTTCGGGTGAAGTCCGCGTGGCTGTATGCGTTCCATATTTGTTGCATCTTGGTCGGCGCAACTGGCAAATAGTTTCATACCTATTAAGATTGTCAGATTATTGCTAATTTGGCGTTGAATACTGCGCATTTGCGTAGGAAAGCAATGTGGCTTCACGACTGCGACCCTCCATGTATCTCGCAAAGCAAGCCTATTGGTGGAGATGTCAGCCATCGGTGATCAAAATTGCACTTTGTATGTAGGCCTATGCGTAGCGAAGGGACATTGTGCGCATCTGCGCGAATCTTAGTTGTCCTAGCCATAGATTGCTACGTGACCTCAATCCATTGATGCCGGGCCAGTGAATAGTGATCTGTCATCCTACCCTCACATCATACGAGAACTACGCGTGATAATAGACGCAAATCAGTAGCTAATAGTCCCCTATTCGATTTTTAATCCTCGTGGTCCTCAATATTTGAATAGACCCACAATGTTAGATCAAGGCGATAGGTCTCAATAAGGGCTCATTCGCAGCCCTCGACTACAGAACAAGGCAACATGTCCTGGGATTGTTGCCAGCAGAGTCCAGGGGTCGTCTACGAGAAAACTGGAAACAATTCAATGGCGCAGATGAAGCACGGTGGCCCCGAAAACCGATTCCTCAAAAATGCGACGGGAAGCGACATAAGTCCATTATCAACGAGATCAAATAGTCCTAACAGTGAACTGTTTGATCGTTCGACAACCGCCGGCTCAGTGGCGAGCCCAGCTACAGTTAACACATGGCTCCCTATATCTGAGCTGCAAATAGCCGAACAGTCATCCGACGGCATCGACCAGTTTGGAAGTGAACATTCCTGCCCGCTCGAATTTACCATTCCAAACCCAGGGTAAGTAAAGTATTTATGCTCCAACTCCGCAGCACCCATCAGTTCTCATATAAGCCTCCCGTAGTGCCAAGTACTGACTATCATGATGTATAGAAATTTCCTCGGCTCTTCGCTTCCTGATGCCAGTGATGTCGCTCCAAGGCAACAACAGATTGACAGACATCCTACTGAGAACGACGCACATGGGAATCAAATCAATGATCTAGATTTACTTGGGAAAAGGCTTCTCGATAATGGCAAACCCGAAGAAACAGATAGTGATATTGATGACGACGACTTGGATTCTGATGTTGAAGAGCTTCACGATGACGAGTGGAGCGGCGAGCCAGACAAAATCGAAACCGCTGTCCTAGCAAATGTGGAAGACCTCGAATTCGCTGCGTGGCTCATAATGGAGCTACACAGAGATCAGGCCCACACCGAAGCGCAGAAAATCGGAGGCTGGCAGAAGGGTATCGTCAGTTGTCAAGGATCGTCTGGATCAGGGGAGAGCCAACGCGAGACTTCTCTAGGCTCTTCAGGTGCCCAGAGAGCCTCTAACCCTCGTAAGAGACGACGGACCTCGGAGTCGGACGATCGATGCTCTGAAGATGGGGACGGGGAAGAAGGGGATGATGATGGCAATGGTTCACCGGTAAACCAAGCCGATGGTGTTACATCAAATGTCACACGTAAATATGCTTGCCCGTTCAACAAGTTAGACCCGGCTCGATTTTGCGGCAATTCAACTACCGACAACGAGTTCAGAATATGTGAATCCGGGTACAGGAGCATTCAGCGTGTGAAGTATGAATGAATCCTTCATAATATTGTATGGTGCCTATAGCGCTAATGAACTTCTTAGGGAGCATATTAAGAGGAAACATGTTGTTATACAGTGTGAACGTTGCTTTAGGAATTTCTTGGAGAAAGGTAGGAAGAAAGAGGACAGCGTGGCCGAACTAGCAAAACACCACCGAGAGCTTGAACCATGTGCTGTAGGAAATCCCAGAGACGCGAATCTAGGGATCAACATGTATCAGGAGTCACTCTTGAACGAGAGCCGAGGCAAGAAAAGGCAAAAGATTAATGACGTAAACAAGTGGTTTAACATATGGAAAATCATTTTCCCTGATCATCCTCAACCTCGACATCCCTGTGAGTTCTTATCATCATAAAAACACTGTCAAAGTTGCTGCTGGTGCTAATATAATCGTCAGGGGTTGAAATGACCACTCCGGGAAGAATGCAGCGACCCGCATCAGAACATGCTCAGAGTTTCTATAACGTGTTCCAGGGGTCACTACGATACTATATCTCTTTAGGCCATATTCAATTCCCGCGCGGACAAGAGGAAGAGATGTGTGGTCTTGTAGCGTCACTGGCACTATCGCTGCTAAATGTAAATGCGGATAGAAACGGCGCGCCATCTTTGGTGAACACTTCATCAGGCGGCCAGACAGAGACGCGAACTCTGATGCCGACAACGCCTTCTATGGAAACACAAGACACACACCCGCGACATCGGCAAGCGGAAGGTCCAAAAAGAAATGAACACGGGAGCCAAGCGATGCTAGTTACAGGCCTCCATCGTGGTAGCGGTTCTATGAACCTCGATCCACAGCCACCTTTCGGTATGGTCTATACACCGCAGTTTCCTATGTATGGAAGTCACTTAGCAAGAGTCCCGCCACCACACATACATCCTGGACCGCCTGGAGCGCTCGCTGGCCTCACCTTGGAGCAATCAGGATTAGAATGGGGGTTTGAAAATTTCAATAACGACTGGTCCAACTTCCAATACCCTCCTCAGGTAGATCCTGAGAATCTTGAGATGCCATTCATGCAGCCGGACGAGTAGAGGCTCAATGCTTCTTTGATGTTAAAAGCTCTACGGGACTTCACAGTTCAAACGTTGGTATGACATTCAACATTGGTCTATGTTAGACCGACTGCTTCTTTATCTAGCACGATGTATGACATCTCTAGAAAGGCGTTTTTCATTTCTTTTTCATTTGTTTTCTCCAAGTATAGATCTCCTATGTTATGTTAAGGCTACACTGTTTTCGGGCGAATCTGTATTGTCACGTTTCAACTCTCCTTTCTCTGGTGCGAAAATTAAACATTTTAATTGTTTTCTTTAAAAGTACTACTGGGCTTTATTCTGCAAAAACAATCATACCTAAACTAGGTAGTCGAAATTGAAACATTTGGCAACGACATGCCTCTAAAATCCGTTGAAGATAGGCCATAATTACTCCTTTTACGAACAAACCAAAGATTTTCCCTGATAGCAATGACTTTTCCACCCACCTACTCTGTGGAATATTCTGCCCCAGAAGCTCACAGCTTCTAACTTGAATCCTTCACTTCCATCTTTTGAGGGGTGATCTTCGAGATATACCTTTACTGGCCATCCTGGTTCGTTCTCGGGCCAAAACACTTTCCTCCACCATGGCAGAAACCCGCTACTAAACACACCCTCTGTAAGCTCCGTCTCAAGGGGCACAAATACCGTCTCCGCAAACGGGTCCTCGCACATGCCGCCCTCAGCTTTGTACTCAGGACACTCGAACACGATCTCGCGACGGAGAAGGCAGCACGAGTGAAACAGACACCTCTGTCCGTCGCCCTTCCTGGGCTTGGGAGTGCCGCACCCGCAGGTATGACTTTCCTGTTCTGCCGAGTCGAAGTTCAGGAGTTCGTGGTGGCACGCTACGTGTACGTCTTGAAAATGGCACATGATTGAGTAAGTATCAATAAAAATTTAGAGTACTTTGAAGTATAATATTGAGGCTACTTGCTGGGCTTCCTTGATGAAATATCCATGGTCAATCGAAGAGTGGATCGGAATACCTTTTGTTCTATGATAATAGTATTGTTGGATACAACGCACACAAGGAACTCAAAGAAATTTCGAGGCATTGTTCATGTATCTAGATATTTAACTCATACGGACAAAGCACTCGAGAGGTGTTCTAGAACTTGAGGTTCTAGACTATAGTGAGAAACGACTAAAACAGCTGCTTTTAACGGAATACAGTAGAGAAAACACTAGCACGAATTGAAAGTTGCGGACGATGATTGGAAAGGGGACTACGCATAGGCTTAATTGTAATTATCGGTAGTTCACTACGTTGATTTTAAAATAACAAGTACATTGGGGATAACCCTGATTGAAAAGCAACTCAACGAGAACTCCATATCACTCCGTGACCCGTGCTATTTTCCTTTTTGATGTCCTCTCTAAGATTACTACTAATCATCATCGGTGTATCGGGGTCCCGCGGCGGGCGTCTCCGCGTTGTAGGCTCCCGGCGTTGGTGCTCCGTAATACCCGCTCGACGAGGCAAAGCCGCTCGCAGCCGGTGTAGGGGCAGCTGCAGCAGGTGTCGGTGCCGTATCTCCCCATCCTCCTTGCCAGCTGGCACCCGGAGTTGGCGCATTCATGGCACCGGGTGTAGGCGCATTGTAAGCTCCCGGTGTGGGTGCATTCATGGCTCCCGGTGTAGGAGCACCCAGGAGACCAGCGCCAGGAGTTGGCGCATCGTAAGCGTTTGATGATCCGCTCGCGCCAGGCGTGTAGCCCCAGGTATCGTTACCACTCGATCCCGGAGTAGCTGCAGACGCACCGTAAGGCGTCTTGGAGCCCCAAGCGTCGCCACCACTGCCACTATAAGCGGGTGTCTTGGATCCGTGATGATCGGGCGCCGGAGTCTTGGCCCCTGATGACGCAGACCAAGCAGGTGTGCGACTACCGGAACCGTAGGCTGTTCGGCTTCCATCATAGGGATTGACCGTGCGAGAACCATCCCCAGCCCAAGCCGGCGTTCGACCTCCATCGCCACCTCTGTTCCATGCGGGAGTACGCCCGCCATTCGCTCCGGCAGATGGAGTCTTCCAGGAAGGAGTGCGCGATGAAGCAGAGCCGACGGGCGTGCGACTTCCGTTCCAGTCCGAATTACCCTGAGATTGTCTTCCGACGAATCCACCTTGATTAGGACGACGGCTATCGTAGTTCTTGATCTCACGGCCGCTGACACTATCACGAACTACTAGATCAGTCTTGGCAATGCTAATAACTTTGCCTCTGCTGTGCAGCTCGATGCGGGCATGGGTATCAGTAGTATCCTTGACCCGACCAAGAGCGCCTTTGTGACCGCCCTTTCTAATCGTGACAGTCTGGCCAATCAACTTATCGCGCCCAAATGTGGGCTTGGGGGGCGCCATGTTGCCGGATCCATTTGGGTTTAACTTCCTAGCAGGATTCATACCCGACAGATCGGGACCAGCATTGGCATTGAGACGGCCCCCCTTTGCTGAAATCGTGGTTACATTGCTGACTTTGCACACAAATATACCGGCATTCTCATTGGTCGTGTTTGTGTGGCAGAACACATAAGTTCGATGGATGTGGACAATTTTGCCCTGGCGGTTCATGCCTCCGTGTTCCTTGACTACATCGTCAGGTCTGATTTCGGCTCCGTTTCGGTCAGCAGCGACAGCAAGTTTACGCTTCGGAAGTTTGTTCGCAATCTGAGAAGGCATGACCTGTCTTGTATCGCCATTCTGATCCAGCACTACTAATGTTTCTCGATCAACCTTGACGATGCAACCGACAGTCATAGGGTCAAGCTGAACTAGATCAAGTAGCGCGAATTGACCAAGCGAGCCCTGCCCGCCAATGTCGCTGGCTTCACGAAGATCTTTGCTGAACACAGTGATCTCGGTGTTAGTTTGGTCGGTGAGAAGGGTAACACGATCCTCCGAGATGTTCACGACCATACCAACTTCGTCACGATAACGGCTACCACCGATGACCTTGACGTGGTCACCTGTGCTGAATTGTTTGCGAAGACCCTTTGTGGGCACCTCGATGGTTTGGCCACGAAGATCGCCTCGGGTGACTTCGATAGTGACAATTTCCGCCTGGACATTTGTAGCCTTACCGACCACGCCTTTCTGTTCACCCTCGTAAACTTCCACTACATCGCCCGGTAGATACGCGACATTGGCATTGCTGTCTTTGAGACTAGCTGCGAGCGACTTGAGGTCGATGTTCTCAACGCCGTCTTCGCCTCCGGATGCGAATTTGGTGACCTCTTCTAGAGTGGGGTTCACATCCTCAATAACCAGATGCTGGATTTTGATGTCCTTGACCTGGAAACCTCTTTCGAACTCGTCGCCGTTGTAGTTCCAGACGCCACTCGTGGTACTTTGCGTAGGTGTTCGGTGGCTTCTCTTGGCCTCATCTGGGTTGAATAGACGCTGCGGAGGCTTGGGGCCAGGCATTGGGCGCTTTCGTTTTCCATCGGCGGCCGCACTGAAAGACTCGTCTCGTATTCCGTAGTCGAGTCTAGGAATAAAGCGCACTCTTGCATCCAATCCATTCTCCGTGATGTCGAGAACTTGCGCGAGATCACCGGCATGTTTATTGGGTTTTCGGAGTCGTACCCATGCGCCAGGTTCGAGAGTAGGTGTCTTCTGGACCCTCATAAGATCCGGTCGCTCCTTGATATCAACCAGGATAAGTTTGGTGCGAGGATAGACGTTCATCATATCTTGAAGTGCCGCCATGACATCAGACTGTCTAGGCGCTTCGATATAAATGAGACCCTTCATGACGGAATTGGGACCGCCTCGCTCAAAAGCACCGGTAATAGCGAGCTGATCTCTCGTTCTTCGTCGCTCGATTACCCTCTTCATGATGGCCTGGATGATTTCGCGCTCCTTACCCTCTTTGCATCGTACACCCCAGATACTTGGATCATCCACACTAGGGAGAAGCAGTCTCTGGGGGACAACAGTAGAGTCGCCCATTCCTCTGGCGCCGCGTCGGTTTCCATATTTGCGTACGTAACCTTCAGCAGCACGCTCAAGGTCTTCTTGCGTGACGGCATCGCGCTGTCGGTCAAGTTCTCGGTGTCGTCTGTCGTCATCGAGTCTTTGCTCGCTGAAGTCGTTGGGCTCTTCGGGGTCGATAAATCCCTCGTTCTCCTCGGCGGCTTCTTCGTCATCTTCACCTTCATCATCATCACTGACTTCGGCTTCTTCATCGATGAAGGCGTTTCGTCGATTTTCGCGACGGCGTTTTTGACGATGACCCTGTAGGTAGTGATTTAGTCAGAAATGGTCCAAGCAAATACAGATAGTATCAACTAGTATTTGGGGTATAATAACTTACCTGGATCTCGTCCTCCTCATCGTCGTCGTCCTCCTCATCTTCATCGTCATTTCCAGCAACATCGCCCTCGGGATCTTCCTCCTCGTCTACGTCATCGTTACCTCCTCCATTGCGAACAGGCGAGGACTTCTGTCTAGATTGCTCGTCTTGTTCGTCTCCGCTGAGGTCGGCAGGTGCCGGATTGAAATCCTCTTCGTCTTCGGACTCGAAGTCGCGACGGTCGCTCATTGTGTCGGATAGTGTGGTTTGCAATGAGAAAATGAATAAGTGCGGGGAAAAGTTGAAAGCGAAAGAATGTAGGAAGAAAGAGAGGTGAGAAGGTTGAAAAGAATAGAATCGAGGGTGATAATGGACGCGGTTGATGGTTTCTTTATCAACCGCATCAGCAACGTGCCTGCGTGTGCTAAATCTATGGGTACTGGAGACTGGAAAATGCCAAAGCTCCAGGTAAGGCTAGAGCTTAATTTGGTCTAGGGTATTAAAAGTTTGGGCCAATGATGTGCAAGGTAATCTGTGGCTGTGACTCAGCGAGTGTGGCTGGGAAGTTGCGACTGCCTGAGGTTTAACGCCCGACTTTTCGTTCTAAGGCCTGATTGAAAAATGGTAGGTGGTGAGTACCTACCTACCTAAAATAGTCTTGATTTCTTTGTGGACCATTAACGGTTGACGTAGAAAATAGGCGTTGATTAAACAAAAGATGGTATTGATGTTGTAGAAGGTAAAAGCTAGATGGACGGTCTAGCTGACTGTGAAAGCACTAGGGCACCCACACCCCACCAACGTCCGTGGCGTTCCGACTTCTAGACTTTACCTAGCCTAAGCCACATCCCTTTTTCTTTCTACCAAACAAGTAGAAAGATACACCAACACAAAACAATAGGAACGAATATAAAGATTGCGACTTAGCACCCGTGTTTTCGCATGTATTGCTCCCCTAATGCTGAAGCGCCCTCGCTTACCGCGGTCTGCCGAGTATCGCCGCAGCTAACACGACACGGCGTTGACCCATTAAGTTCTTCATCCGCCCACTCATACGATGCTTGCTAATATACAACTAAAACTCTCGAGCTTGAAGTTTCCTCTTCAACTGGTATTTTGTAGGAGCACGACCGCTCCCCGCATCTCTTGCATCAAACAATTGACTGCCCCCCTTTTCGTAGGTAGCTTGTTCTAACCGGTAATTGATGCCTACCCGCCCGAATCATACCCGTCATCCCCTTCATCAACAACTCTACAAGCTTGTCAAAGGTACCCAGAACGTCACGCAGGCCCAAAAACGCCTTGCTTCGTAAATGCATATAGCAATCTGAAGGGTAGTGCCAACCTATAGATTTCGCAGAGCCCTGTATCCGGCATAAGAGTCGTGCTTCGTGGTCTTGTATGGAACTAAAGCAACCGTTCGACGTAATGAGGAGTGCTTTATATCTTCACGCCCCAGACGCCTCGGCCGCCGCTAACACCGAGCCATTCACCAACGCCATCGCTGTTATGTAGCGGGGGAGCCCAGCCAAGGTTGCCGACTTCGTAATCGCATTGCCAGCTGGCTACCGGGTTGAGATGCTTATCTGTTGATCCGGCACCGTTGGAACCCGAGCCTGTGGTGGGAGTGCTGTTCATAAGATCCCATAGCAAAACTTGGGAATCATCACCTCCAGACGCGAGTAAGCCTCTCCTTCCGGGGGACCATTCCACCGCATTTACGGAACCGCCATGACCTCGTAGCTCAAGTAATGCCTGACCTGGTTGTCGCACATCGAGAATGCGGATAACATTCGAATCTTGTGCGAAGGTAGCCAATAACTGAGTATCGTGGGGAGAGGTTGCCAGCCTCAACAAAGGCGGCGCGTGTGACATGGTTTGCTGTGCCAACGTGGGGCTTATCCTGCCACCGTTCGCATCTATAGAATCTGTCAGCAGGTAGGTACTTGCATAAGAAAGGGGTGAGTACTGGAGATGCCATACCTCGATCATCCTTGGAAGTTGGCTCGTAGATAATAGTACTGTGCTCCAGGCTACGAAGATCAAACATTCGTACGCTTCCGTCTTGTCCACAGCTGACGAAC
Organism: Hypoxylon perforatum; assembly: GCA_028571165.1. NCBI lineage: Eukaryota > Fungi > Ascomycota > Sordariomycetes > Xylariales > Hypoxylaceae > Hypoxylon > Hypoxylon perforatum. The sequence continues at coordinate 1,998,307 of JAOXNQ010000007.1, forward strand.
ACGTCCACACTATTGGCACAAAATCGAACATCGTACACTTCCTTATCGTGGGCAATCAGCTGGGTCTTGGCCGTGAGGGACGGAATATCCCAGATCGTGCACGTCGTGTCGATGCTCGAGGTGATGATAAGGCTTGGTGAGACGGTGTTCCAATCTAGCGAGGTGAGAGGCGCCGTATGATCCGGTGTCTTCGAGTTAGATAACAGCGCCAATGGTGTAAGTTTTGTTATGGGCGCACCCAAAGCGGATTTGGTTATGTTGTTCGAATGTGCGGGCTGGGCATCCGATGGCAAAGACCAAAGTCGAAGGTGATCACCAGAGGTGGCTAAGAGATCTGTCGACTGTTTTTGTGATGACGGAGGCTCCCACAGGAGGCGCGTTACGGGGTACGAATGTGTCGCTTCAGCAATCTTGGTAAACTCCATGCTGTACTTGGACGAACCGGGGGTATATAACTCAGAAGGAGTATTGACAACTTGAGAATCGAGAATTTGTATCTGAGGCCATTGATGGTTAGCAGATGATATAACACCTAAGCCAGGTTTGATTACGAGCATACAAAGTTGTGCCCATCCTCTAGGTAACTTCCAATGGCCATCTTGCCGGCTCCTCTGCCCTGTGTCGGCCACTTGCACCAGTCGAATGCGTAAAGTGCCCATGGTGCCATGTAATTGCTCGTGGATGGTTGAGCATTGGCGAGCTCATATCCGAGAGAACCCGGCGGGCCACCGTCGGACAAGCTGGAGTCGGCTCGTGGTCGAATATCCGCGAGGCCGAGTGGCGTATTGGAGATATTTCGTGACCCGCCATATTTGGCATCTTGCGGCGACATGTATTGGGACGGGCCGGCGCTAGATCCTCCAGGCGTGGTAGGAGTGTACGGAGAGTAGGACGTGGAGGGCGTGTCGAAGGACGCTGCGGGACTAGAGCGAGAGTACGCATGCGACAGACTCAAGGTCGGCGGCTTCGACGGGGAAGTATACTCGCTTGGAGAGTGCTGTATGGCGCCCGACATGGTGGGCAGAGTGGGTGCGGTATTAGCACTCATGGCGGACGGGCGGCCGGGACCCAATCCTCCAGGTTGTAGAACGTTAGGTACGCCCGAGTTTTGGTATGGAGGGTTGACGGGCTGCGATGCGGGTTGTTCAAGCTTGATTTGCGGACCGGGGGCGGTGGTGAAGTCTCGCGGGGATATTTGTCCGCTGTGGCTCATGGTGGGAGATATATGGAGCTCGTCGTGCTGTGAGCCATAGGTGTTAGTTCGTCTCGGGGCGGCTCCGTACTGGCCTGGCTGGTTCATGTTGGATCCGCTAGTAGTCGCGATGAGGATGCGATACGGGGCGGGTCGACCGCTAGATGCTAGCTCAGATAGTGAAGGAATAGAGGGAGCGCGAGCAGGGCGTGGATGTAAGGGACAGGTTCGGGAGAAAGAGTAAGGAAGAAAAAGGAAGGGTTCGACTTATCGACGCTGACGTCGATGTCGCTAATGAGGTGGACGTCGCAAGCGGCGTAAGAAAGGGTGACGCAGGCAAAGTTGGATATGCCCCTGCAGAATTCGCGACGTCGGGCGGGAGGATCTGGTTGGGCTCTTGCGGCTGCTGCTTGCTTTGGCTGCTTTGGTGGCTTCCCTACCTAAAAGTCCAGGTATTAAAATTGCCCTACTGTTATAACATAGTGGTGCTGATGCTAATAACCAATGCTGGTAATGATCACCAGCCAGATCCAGTCGCCAGCCGATAGGTATTAAATTAACACTTCCAACTTCAAGTAATTTGCTCGAATGGAGGAAATCAATGCTTTGGAAATCAATGCTTTGGATGTCAATGTTTCGGTCCGGCTGTCTGGTGAGAGGATTGAACGGTGCACGTACCTAGGCCTATTACTCTGTGGGGGGCAGTTGGGTTGGGCAGAAGAAGTAATTGGTACCCCTGCACTGTTATAGGGTAAGCCTAAGGCATTTCCCCCTCAATGACCGGGGTTTCGTTTTGCTCCCTCTTTGTTACAGTAGTCGAGGTTTGTAGGTACCTATATTAGGGAGGTAGATATCAAAAGGGTATTAAAAGCTGATGGCTCAATTCTTGTAAGAGTATTTGAAATGATTCAGTCTAGGTTATCTAGGTAGGTATATTCTATATTAATATTTTTCCTAGGAAGAGAATGTAATGTGTATGGCGGCCGGCCTATTGAAGAACTCGAAAGTTTGGAATCGTTTCACAGAGAGCAAAGCAAAACATACCAATGTCCTACTTTCTAAACTCAAAAATAGTCACGTCGGACCTAATGATCCTAATAATATCTACCGTATGCATCTTGACTCGCAAGATGATAATATATGAGGTACATGTAATCTCTCGTTATTAATACCTGTTGTTGCCAATTTCCTTTGTCTTTTTTTAGAGGCTTAAGACGATATCCGCGACCGACGCTCTATGCCGCTAGCTGCCGGACCTACCTACGCTCCCACGTGCAAACTGAAGAAACTAATGGCGGGGTTTGGGAATTTCTTCCACCAACTTGTACTCAAGAATTTAGCACATGCGTCAACTGCCTACAACGAGACACCGAGGCGCTAATGTATGAGTGACATCTCGTCTTAATCAGATGTGGTCGACATAAGAGTCTGGCTGATTAGAGTCCCCCGTTCTCGTCTACTCGTGCGGTCTTATTACTTTTGATTCTTTCTACTAATCCTACCTAAACATAATACAAAACGGCCAGTCCTTCTAGAACTCCGTACCCATCAGCTCGAATAGGATTAAAGAATTACCTCAAGCCGCCCCAAGCTTGTCACGCCACCGGCATCCCACGAGGATCCATCATTGGCACAGGAGTTTGCTGAGAAGCCGGAGCATTCATGTCTTTCGGGATTCTATATTCTCCCTCAATACATAAAAACATCCTTCTACTACCTCCGTCAATCTTCGAATTCATTCCTATTGAAACCCTGCAGCCCAATCCCTTAATTCGTGACCATGTCACCTCAAGCCGCTGCACCCGGTGATCATCTTCCATCGCTCCTGTTACTACCCCCGCCTCCGCACCCCGCAACCCGGCTTGCTCTCAATACCGCATATGAGCCTTCTCTTAAAGCCGCGATTTCAAAGCTAAAGGATGAGAAGGCCAAAGGGGATGGGTCCGTGCTTATTGTCGCTCTCACAACATCTATTCTGGCCGGCTTTTTCAGACGGCAAAAGACACTTTCATGGCCTTATGCGCAATCTATCCTAGCTGATTTATACAGCATCATATCCGTCATCTGTGCTCAGCTATCCATTCCTACCGATATCCACGCCGGCCCAGGCTCGGTAGATGTCCGTGTCGTTCTAGTCCATCACGACTCGTCCAAATCAAACCTACTGGATTCAAAGCCGGTAATAGAACCGAATAATACCGCCATAGTCGAACTGGCTACCTTCGCGGCAGCTTATCATCCCTGGAAATATATCTTCCACCCGAATAATGAGCCTGGATATCAATTGCTGTCCTCATATCTCAAACTCTTTGAAGGTATTCAGTCGTTGAAACAATCTCAAATAGTTGTCGTTGAGGGCGGACTAGCAGTATCTGTTGGGCCACCGGCCGCTTCACAATCGTCCCCTCAAACAGCCTCGCATTCTATTGTATGTCTAGGGGGCACATTCGATCATCTTCATCCCGGTCATAAACTGCTTCTCACAGCTGCCGCTCTATTACTAAAGGTGCCTGAGAAGGATACGTCAAATACATGCCAGTTAATCATCGGAATTACCGGGGATGAACTACTAAAGAGGAAGAAGTACGCGGAGCTCGTCCAGCCTTGGGACGAGCGAGCTACGAATACCATCGAATTTCTATCTTCTATCCTCGAGCTATCCAAGGACGGCTGGAAAAGGGGCCAAACTCTTCAAATTGATAAGGGTGATGACTTTGTGGCTCGATTCCGAGACGATACCATCGAGGTCCACTGTGTGTGTATCCAAGATGCTTTCGGTCCCACGATCACGACAGAAGATATGGATGCTCTTGTCGTTTCTGGCGAGACGAGAGGCGGGGGGAATGCGGTAAATGATCGGCGAAAAGAACTCGGCTGGCGACAGCTAGAGACGTTTGAAGTCGACGTCCTTGATGCCGAAGGGATAGTTTACAAGTCGTCAGAAACCCAGGACTTTGCATCCAAGATAAGCAGCACGGCCATTCGGAAACTGAAAGCCGAATCTCGGTCTCACATTTAGACTCAAGGTCTGCCAGCCACCATAGTCCCCATATTCAGCAGAAATGGCCAACCGCATACTATCTACATGAATAGAGTATGCCCCCCATCTATCAGCAGGTCTGAGCCGTTGAAATAGCTTCCGGCGCGACTCGCAAGCATCACTACGGCTCCACAGAGTTCATCTGGTTGGCCCATCCTTCCCAAGGGGTGTCGGCTCAGCCAAATTCTTCTTATTTCCTCTAAACCGTCGCTCCCGTTCAGGACGGTATCGATGTATCCGGGGGAAATACTATTTACCCTAATTCCATACCTCGCCCATTCTCCAGCCAGTGATTTTACCATAGACACCACTGCAGCTTTAGAGACGTTGTAAGACACTTGGGGTTGGGGGAAGGCAACCCTATGCGCCGCTATGCTGGCCACAAAAGTCATGCTCCCTCCGATGCCTCGTTCAATCATCGATTTGGCAATAGCCCGAGCAACAAGGAAACCCCCGACTGTATTGACTTTAATAACTTGGTTCAAGTCCTTTGCCGACCAATCAAGCGCATGCCCACAGGCGACCATTCCAGCGAAGCCCAGTAGAGTACCGATGCTACCCAACAATTTGAGCGTCTCGTCAACCGCAGCGTTTACGCCATCCTCGTCCGTCACATCGACCTTCAAGAGATAGATCTTGGCATCGGGAAATTCAGACTTGAGTATGTTGACCTTCGCCTGTCCCTCTGTTGGGTTCGTGTCGAATATCATCAAGCCGTCAAGGCCGTGCTCAAGAAGCGCCCTGGAAGCTGCGAAACCAAGATCGCCGGCTCCTCCGGTGACGACGGCGTTACCCGTTACGCGAAAACGCTCTTGGGCCCGGGTTGCCGCCGGGATCTCGCTGGACAAGGGTTGAGGCGGGGCCGTTAAAGACCCGGAGGAACCATCCCCCAGCAAGATCTGGGGTAGGACAATGGCTTCGAGATCTGATCCCTCAGTTGTCATCTTAGAGTATCAATAATTTCAAGATAATTTTGATCAAGACACTTATTATTAAGAATCTCCAAGCTAACCCGCTACCTTTATACGAGTAGCTAACTACGTGACACGTCAGAAATTGCAAGATCTGCATTGCAGCTAGTTATGCCGCGGCGAAACCAGCATCATAATCCATTAAATATTATATACGATTATTCGAATACATTTTGGCGATGACTTTGGTCTATAGGAGCTGATACAAAACGTCTGCTCGGAATGGTTCTAGATCGTACCATAGCTTGGTGTTTTATATCCGAACACAAGAGAGAAATTGATTACTGGATCTTACTTAAAGAGGCTCTATGATCCTGATATAAACATTTTATGTAAGATGTATTGGTCAGAATCGTTTTTAGACCTATACCAAGGCATATACCATATCCAGAAGGGATCATAAGTCTCCCTTCCTCCACATTTCCGGATCGGCACCCGGGCGTGTATCTTAAAATAGGAACGGGCTTGGCTTGCCGTTACGCGTTCTACAGCTTCTTGGCCGTGCATCCGTTTAGCTCTTCTCTTACGAGTGTGTTACACATGTGGCTGCTTATGTCGGCGGCTTACCACGTCGGTAGGATTTCGACGTGACTAGCATCGCCTAGTTTCACCACACCTTGTCTAAAAGCCACACTCTTGGGGGTCTTAGTATGACACAGAATTAGAGTAAAATAGGAATTCGGGATTCAAGCTTCGTCGGTCCTATTAGTCGTCGTCAGTTACATCATGGAGTTTACTCCGTTAAGCTCCGGGGTTCCGTCGCAAGTAAATGTGTCGGACTTAGGGGGATGCCACCTCATAAACCATGACTTATAACAGTCTTTCGTCGTTCATCGATATAATCTAGATTTCTAAGCGGAAAGAAAAGGCTTACAGTCATGACTACCCCAGTTAATTGCTCAGATCAACCCGTCGACCCACTCCATATAACACCGGAATCTGACATATCGGGCCTTGGTGTAGGTAAAGCAAGTACGCGCGTGCGGTAATAAACTACCTAACAATTTTCAGGTTTTTATTGGCTTCGTGTCGGCATCGTACATTCTGCTCTTCATTGTCGTTATCTATTACATATTCGGTTACGACCCGACCTCGAACCCCTTTGGGACCGAAGAACACTCTACGCTTACGCGCGCCCGACCAAACCCGTTTGACCAGCTTGTACTTAAGGTTGCAAGACGGATATTATGTATCGATGCTTGGCAATGGCAGGCTTTATATAAAAATGGGCGTTTAGCGGCCGCATTTGACAAGGTACTTTGACTACTCTTCAACCCCTGATAGGAGGTTGGGTGGTATCGTATACTAATATCTTTATTTATAGGGCGTTATCAATATGGCCGACATCCAGATCGTGAACGGCCTAGCAATCCTAATTGCGGGATTACTATTGCTCCATCAAAATCTGTCGGCTTTGCATTGGAAGATGGTCGTCTATTTGGCATGGTTCGCTTGCACGACAAATCTCTCAGCGATAATATTCCTACGGCCGTACTTGATCCGGAATCCATTCGAGAGAACATGGAGACTCGGGTCTACCTTCATCCTCCTCGTGATGCTGGTCGTGTCTCTCGTCCCCACGGGCCACTTCTTTTGGCGTGCCGATTGCCAAAAGAAATGGGAGCATATCGAAGACGCCGCCCCTTCGGCTTACGCAATCTGCTACTTCAATGCCGACTTCAAAGGCCATTCATTTGTGGGCAAGAATTCTATGTTATTGTCTATATTCCTTCTGGTCTTTAGCTACACGGTTAGAGTCTTCAAGCTCTTCCGCGGCTTCGGCAACTGTGGTCTAAAGGCTCGTTCATTATCCGCCTGCCTCGTGGAAACCTGCTTGAAGAGCGCATCATTCCTTCAACGGAAGATAGGTAGCTCCTCGTTTGCCGAGCGCTTGGCTTCCAATATGTTGGTGTCTGCCCATTTCGTCGTATGTCTTTGGATTGACATAGCCACCTCGATGGCATCCGATGTGAGTCCTTCAAGTTTCGTCTTGGGGCTATTACTCATGACTTTTTTACTGCAGATCTTCTGGCTGATAATTACGATAACTTGGGGCTCTGTAAGAATGGTCGAGTTGAAACGCATTCTGTATGTGTCCCCCGCCCTTGAAACTGATCCAACGTGGTCGTTTGGACAAATTCTTGCCGTGCTCCTCGTAGCCGGGCCTCTATTGGTGTTAATCCGATCTGGAAGAGAGGCGTTTACTCCTGGTATGTGACATATTTATTCACGACTCTGTTGGGCTTGGTTGTTAATCGTTCTGAGCAGATTCACGTGAAAGCCCTCGGCCAAGTGTTGTCGAGCCAGATCATTACGGTTTGAGCCTGCAAGAGGGTAAGTTTACCCATTTTTTTCTTACTTCCATGGTGGGAAGCGGTCTATTCAATATCGGGGGTGAAATTATTCACATAGCTTTGGAATGGCGTTTGTGCTTAACATTCCCAGAAGCCGGTGTCGTGCACGACGGCAATCAGGAACCGCGAAACGGTGCATCGAGAACCGCTGAGGAGGAGAGCACATCTTGTATTGATGAGCCATTGGAGTCAGAGATATTGGACCCGTCGTTATTTACCGAATACTACGAGAAGAGCCCCTGGATGTGCTGGGCTCCTGCCATATGCCTCACCTACGAAATCTCGGCGGTAGTGACACTTCTATCTACAGAGTCCGACCCTATCTCGCAAATGCGGAGTTTCTCGTTCTGGTTCGTCCTCGAACAGGGTGCGCTCCTGCAGTACCTGTTTATTATCTGCTTCTACCTCTGTAAGAAATGGAAACACCCGACGGTACACGTCCCCATCCTCTGTTACGTAGCATTTGTGATAATCTTCGCAATCTTGAGTAGAGAGCGATTTATCCTGAGGCCTATGGAGGATCCTACCTTTGGCGGCGAATTCCACGTCGTTCCGCTCGTTTTCCTTTGCGGCACAGTTGGTGTCTTCATCATCACTATGATCGCTGCTCGATTCCCACGAATAGTACGGATACTACGAACAGCTGTTGGATCACGTTTCCCAGCTGCTTCAACCGAGTCGGACTCTGGGACGCCTCCGTCAAGTCAAGGAGAAGCCTAAGTCTTGCTGCCTTTGAAGTTGCAGGTAACATATTGTGTGACATGAGGTCAAGCAATTCTCCTGACGCAAGGGCGAACATCGAAAGGGGCAGGTTCTTAAGTTCGTATCCGGACGACTCCTGTTTACGGACCTACCATGTAAGACTTACATAAACAAAAGGCGCATTAGCAAACTGACATCGTAGCACATAGGATGAAAATGTGGAGAAAAAGTATCGTATTCATGATGGAAAAACCATCATATTTATGTAACTAGAAGCCTTTCACCCGTAAACCCTACCGCCTATCCATTTCCCATGATGATGCGAAAGCGTCCGTCGAAAAAAAAGAAGCAAACTACGAGCACAGGCTGTCCTTATCGCCCTTGCCGTCTTCGCTGCCGCTGTCGAACGGCGCCACGGGCTCGGCGCAGGGGCCCTCGTTCCAGCCGTCGTAGTACAGGTTGAGCCAGCTGCTGGTGACGTCTTCGGTGGTGTTGTTGCCGCCGTTGTCGCTTCCGGCCAGGACCTCGCCGACCTTGCCGTTGGGGCACAGGTTCGCCGTCTCGCTCTTGGGGGAAGTGCCGATGATGACGCCCGCGGCTTCCTCTTGGTCCGGGTCGCCGGTGTGGTAGACGGCCAGGCAGTCGCCGCGGCCCCAAGGGTCGAAACCGCCGGGCAGGTGCGCGTTGGGCGCGCCCATGTAGACGGGCTTGAAGCGCCAGGCCAAGCAGTTGAAGATATTGGCGCACTGCACGCAGCAGTCTAGCTTGTTGGTGACAGCGCCGACGGTTACCGTCGCCGTGGGCAGGTTGTCGCGGGCCGGCAGGAAGTCCGGAGCGTTGGCCAGGGCCGAGGGGTTGCAGAAGTTGGGGATGGTAGTCGTGGCGTAGGAGCCGCCGATGGAGGTGCAAACGGAGACCGTGGTCGCGAGCGTGTCGCCCTCTTGGGTGGCAACTTCCTTGACCTGGACGCCGGTGGCTTCAGCCGCAGCAGCTGCAGGTCGGGTAGGGACCGTGATGGCCGTGGGGGGCGAATCATAGGTCAGGGGTGTCTGACTATCGCCAAGGGTGGTCAAGGGAGTGAGGCTCAAAGGATGAGCGTAGCCCGTGATAGTAGAGACAGAAGCAGCAGTCTGCGTTCAATGTTAGTGAATTATTTTGAATGGATTTTTATTCTTTTTCCTTCATTTACCTTAGTAGTCTGTCGAGGCTCGACAGGTCCAGCCAGAGTAGTGTCGAGGCTGGCTAGGGCCGCGAGGAGCGACATGGCCGCCTTAGGTGAGAGAAGAGTTACAAGCATCTTGAGTGATGAGACCACGATTGATTTGGTAGCTCAAGATGAGGTGCAGTGGGATATGGATTACTTTAAATCCAGAATGGAATTACTGCCGATTATAAGGCTTTGAACCAGTTTACGGCGTTTGCACGGCGACAAGGAGGTAAGGGGAAGAAAAAAAGAGCGCGTAGGTTGTAGGTGATAGATACCTTACGTGGGTAGGCACTCAAATTCTATCCCGGCAGAGGCAAATTGAGCAAACGAGAATGGTCTCAACGATTAGATGAGCCAGCCCACAATTTGAAAAAGGTTCTCAGCTGGCAATGGATTTTTTTCTCTAACAGTGTAACAGAGGAGGGGGAAGGGGGCAACGGGGCGTTGAGGAGCAACTGTAGCAACTGGAGTAGCTGCTGTTGCCGTGGTTCAACTTGTTCGATTGACTCTGAGTGAGCGAATGACGCGTGAAAGTCGAAATGGCGATCTTAGACACTGACAGATACCCGTCTTGTCTGTCTCCCGAGTCCCGACACCAAGAAATTCCCCCGCGTTACTCTCACTTGAACTACCATGAATTAGCTATGTAGATCAGTGCTGCCAGTGATGCGTAGGCGACGGTGTGGTAGGGAGGAAATATTAGAGTGAATAGAGGGCGCCTACTCAGTTTGGACGTCGGTTGCAACCTCACTTATTAATTGGAAGGGTTCGAGATCGCCTTGGGCCCTGGCGGAGATCACCAACTACGAGATCCCATTTACATACCTATTTCCTCCCACCTTCTAACCAATATTTCCCTGCCGGTAACTTCCAGGGCTACTACCTACCTGCCTGCCTCGCATCAACCCGGCGATTCGGGGGCTCAGCAGCTATGCACTCCTGCAATGCAGCAGTTCAACATTTCGGTTGTTTATTGGATTTGGTATCTTTGGTTGACCAACCACGAAGGGATATTGTGGGATATTGTCGTTTGCTACCGACACCGGAATTCGACGACAGGGGGATTTATTCGGTGTATATTAGTAACCCTGGGTTGTTTGACTCTCTGGATCGTACGGCAGTTTGCCCAGACGTGCGAAGATCGTCATCTCTGGATAACTAGGTATCATCCATGCTTCGCAGCGAAGACAGATTAACTACCTCCAGCAGGTCGTTTCAGATGGCCATCGCATGAAAAAGAAGAAGGGACTATGACTATGGGGACTCAGGGATAAAATGATGCGGAGGATCTTCCAGTATGGTCGCAACGGGGTACATCGGGTTACATCCCCGACGTCACCCAATATATTCCATGGAGACTAATGTTTAACATGTACGAGTTCACTTCGTAGCCCTAGATGTTTGACTTAGGACTTCATTAAGATATATGAACTATCATGACCTGTCATTGCTGCTTGGTCGTTCGAATGCAGTCGAGATATAAGTCGGCATGGGGCCAATGAGAGATCACCTAAATTCCAGCTGCATGTCTCTCGCCTCGGCAGCTGATTAAGCCCCCATGACCCCGCACCATGACCTTGTTAGCGCACCCACGCCCCTGGAGCTTTGAATCTTATCGATATGACTTCTGTAATCCGAAGTGCTGGCTGAATGGCATCACCAACTTCCAGTTCATTGCCAACACTCCATGTGTAGATAATGCTACGGCTAACGCAAGCTATGCAGTTGGAATCCAAATTTTGCCGTTTTTCACTCTGACATTCAACTGTACTTATTATTATTCCAGTTCTATCCTCCCGTGATTAATTTATACCTAATTTCTATTCGTTACGCTGACAATTTAAGTGCTCTCCGCTACCCCATCGAGGAACTCGCTGGTCAAGCCTCGAAGTTCCCAACCCCAAGTAATCACTTCAGATCAGTAATAGAACCATGAGTTCATTTATTTCTAGGATGGGACGAATAAGACTCGGTGACGGCACAATGTCTTCTCTACTACCTCTCCAAACGTCCCCTCCTCCGCACCCAGACGAACACGACCTCGCCGATCTCTCCCCGCGACCGGACGACGCGCTCCTCCCTCAAGATTCTACCTATGGACACAGTAGTCCGGATTCTCGCTTGTCGAGCTCCATGCGCCCCAATGGTAAAGGAAAAGGGAAGGGGAAAGGAAAAGCTATTGCTTTTGCCTACCCAGAGCAGCAGCCGTTCCCGCGATCGAGATCATACGATCCAGCGGGTGACTCGAATGTGTTCCCAAGTAGCCCCCAGAAGGACCTCAAAGTTCCCCCGGGAATTTGGCGACCGAATATCCGGCCCGAGCAACTTCACCATAGCCAGGACAGCGTCGCGCCTCACACGTCGCTCGTCGGAAGCATTTTCTTAGGGAGGGCGGAACGATCGACCGATCGTGCTTTGCACCTCGGAACCGATACTAGTTTCAAGATTATGCAGCGACGAGAGCGCCAGATCCAGAAGGAGCTCCACAGATTCATAGATGCCCAGAGTACTGCTCTGGAACGAGATTTAGATGGAGGTGGTGCGAGCGAGTCATCAAAAGGGTTTGATCGGGACGCATCTCCGGGGTCGGTTGCCGCAACCGCAGACTCGAAGTTATCCGGAGACTCTGTCATGCCCGTGCGCCAGCCCAAGAAGAAACCTATGTCTAAGCGACAGGCGCGAATCAACATCGCTCGCGCCGTGACTATGCTGGCTGACCTGAAGAACGAAGAGGACGCGTACATAGCTTCGGCGCTGGCAGAACGCAAAACCGCTTTATCGAAGCTCCGGAATCTGACTTCTAAGCGCAAGTCCATCACGACCGAACTGAAAGCTCTGGAAGACCACGGACTACCCATGACGACTGACATAGCTCGGATGGAAGCAGATTGCGATGAGGTTCGCTCCGAAATCGAAAAGCTGGAAGAAAGGTTGCGAGGGCTGAAGAGAGCTAAAATCAACATGGAACGCCAGCTCGAAGAGGCCAAAAGCAGACGAGACGCGAGTCTCAGTGGCTACAAGGGCGCGCTCAAGCAATGCGATCAAGGCATCAACGAGCTCATGAAACACCCGGGGATTCAGGTGCTGGAAGTCGAACAGCTGAAGGAATTAGGAGGTGACGAGATTGAGACAATCTTAGCTAAGCATGTATCCGGAGTTCAATTCCTCACGCTCCGCCCTGAGAGGCGGACGATGGAGATGGCTAAGGATTGGTGGGAGGGCGAAGTGTTCGTACTCGAACAGCGACAGTCCGTGGTAGATAAAGAGCGGGCCGCTCTCGAGGAGGGGAGCGATATCTGGCAGCAGGTGGTGGCTTTATTGTCCGATTTCGACGACCGATTACAGACCATGATGAACCCCGATCACGACTCAGACGACCCGGCGGGTGTCCTGCTGGATCAGTACAAGGCTCTGAAGAAGACACTGGACGAATTGCAGAAGCACTATGACTACGTCGAAGCCCAGGGATGGAACCTTCTTGTAGTGACCATTGGCGCCGAGATTGCGCATTCCACCATAATCAAGGAGATGATCGCCGACATGATTAGAGAGTTGGGATATGACGACGGGTCTATCACTCCGAAGGGAACTGATGGCAATAGCCTAGTCGACGTACGCGAGAACGGCGCATCGAGCGATGCGGAAGCACGCAAGCCGGATCCGCCGTCATACGACGAGGAGCTTAGCAGGAGCGTAGTTCGGCGCTGGGACGATATCGACGAGCAGCAGAGCAGCGAAGCTCCACCGCCGGACCTCCTGGGCGGCGAGCACCACGACGAGAGCGACAACGAAGTGCCTCCCGGCCTTCTGAGTGAAGCCCATCATGACAGCGAGGATGAGCCGCATAACGACGTTCCTATGGAGTTCTTGTCTATGCACAGTCCGCCGCAAAGTAGGGATGGGCAGGGCGAGGCCGATAAGTTGCGTCGCGGCCATCTGCGTAGCGAGAATGACAATGAAGTTCCACCGGGGTTGTTGGCGGAGGAACCGAAAGACGATACTGTTGATTAGGTAGTCCTTACGACGGTTCCAGTCCTAGAATGTTTTGGTTTTTAAGTCTGGTTTGGCTCTCACTTTGGAAGCTGGGTAGCATGGTGTTCTTACGGAGTACACTTGAGTGGCACAGGCGCTAATGATATACGATGTGACGTTCGTCACTTTTGGGAAGGAGGTCAAGTCCGATGGAATCACGATAGGATCAAATGGAGTTGGTAGGACACCATAGCTATAGGGGTTATGATACTATAGCGATGGGCCAGGCACTTGAGGAATAAGCATTGTACTATCCACGAATATCACTTCTGAAATTACCTGCAGTCTTTATACGGTGAAATCACCCACAAGGAAATGTCAGGTGTTTGGTACATCCAGACTACGCATGAGGTTGCACGTAAAAGTCATATTTTCTTGGCTCCTATATGCAAAGTGACAGCTGTAAAAGCTTGTCTCCGTGAAAAAGTAGTAGTAATAAATGGTTTTCTTCTCGTGCCTTCGTCTATGGTAGGGGCATAAAATTCATCAAGGGGGATATATGATCCAGCAAACAACGCCTGTTCATGAAAGGGGGGGGAGCAAAAAAGGTAATCAATCCAATCCAGTCCAGAGATGATGCAGACGCAAATCAAACTCCTTCACTCTATTTCCGGCAACGGACCTCCGTCCTAAATACGATACACCGATGAGATGATGGACGAGCTCGCGGGAGCGGGAGCGGATCGATATCTTGGGGTAGGCCATGGAAGCGGTGAGGATGGTTTAGTTTAAGCGACATGGGGGGTGTGGGGTGTTCCGAAATTCGTGTCTCATCAGCATGGGACTCTCGCACAGCTCGTCTCTCGATGATCTAGAGTCTGCGATTCCGCGCCGCGTTTATCGAGTACGCTGGAACCAACCACTCGACCCGGCTATCGCGACGGACTGGTCCATCACCCACTCGCCCACGCCTAGGTACTTGTCTATCCACTTGTTGGCCTCTTTGTCGCCGCCGACGGTTACGCGCTCGGTGTTGAAGCTGGGTCGCGGAGTCCGTGTTAGCTTTCTTTTCTTTTACTATTCTACCTCGGAATTTCTTCTCCAGACATGCTCGTAGAATGGGACGAGGGAGTATAGGACGGAGTCGTGCACTCACGTTAGACCGGTAGACCGCCTCATGCCAGCGAGGATAGTGGAGACTGCAGAGGTAAGATTAGCCGAAGTCAGGGGGAATCGCGTTTCGGGGGAGAAAGAGGGTCGCATACTGAGAACCGCATCGACGGCGTAGTGTGTGAGTCGTCCAAGCTTTCCCCAGAGGCCAAATGTCAGCAAGTTGAGAAACTGTTGAGCGAAAAGCACATCCATCAGAGTTCTGCGTCGTTTCGAAATAGACAGGGTAGATATGTACCAGCGCCCTAGAAGCAAGCAGGCTACTATCTGCTCCCTTCCGGATAGCTGCGAAGTTGGAAAACACGGTGCTTTAGTGGAAGGGGAGGATTGGGGAATATGCGCGCGAGAGGGGGAAACATACCACCATCTTGACTAGTTTAAGAGCTGTGGCTTCTTGGTGATGACAAGTGACGAGTTAGTAGTGACGGGTATTGGTGTAGTATGGCAAATATCGCGGGTATCGAATAGTTTGCTGAGAAAGGTGCGACTTGGTTGTAGTCGATCGTTGTTCAAAAAGAGTGAAAGGTGAGAGGTGGAAGAGGAAGAGAAAGATCACGAGGTGGTTGTCACAAGATTCGGTAAAGAGGTAGAGTGACTAAAAGGAGGTTACGAAGGTTAAAGCGAATGGCGGGTAATACCTAAGCAGCTCGTAGGGCCGTCGTAGGCTTAGATGGCTTGCATCTGTAACCTTGTTCCTTGTTACAGGGCTGGCGTGGCAGTGGGTCAGTGGTACCAGCGCTGTATTATCAGGTACCTACCTGGATTTAGGCCCCTGTATGCATGTACGTACATCTATTAGTAACTCGACATATCGGAACTTATGCAATTACTAAAGTAAAACTTAAGACTCCGACCTGGCAGCCAGTTGACTGATCCATCTGGGTCTTTGTTTATAGGGGCTCATGAATAGGTAGTCCCAAAGAGCGCTGATTCTAAACCAGCTCATACCAAGGAAGCGAAATACATATCTGGATACAGAAAGGATTACATCCACGGATCTTCTAGCGGTTTCTCATGGCAAAAGCTTGTCTTAGACGTCCCAATCAATGCAAGTACATAAGGCTGCACATATTGCTCGCCCCGAGAGATCGGCCTTATGCACACAGCTTGCGCGAATAGCTTCATTGGCTAGTTAATTCACCTCGAAGGTAACAAGGCAGCCAGCAGGTTTTTCTACCAAGGGATTACCCCTCATAAGGCATACTAGTCTACCTAATACGAATGTAAGAACGAGTGTGCCTCCCCATCTCCTACTGTTCCCCTTTTTATATATGAAATCCTTGGGCAAGACGAAATATCGTATAATATTCGCTGCCATATGAAATTTCACAAGACTGCATTCAAATCAATTCGGCTATTCACTCTACCCGTCTAAATTCCTACCAAACCTTTAAGGCTTCGAGTTATCATGATTACCCAGAGACAATTTCTGAATCCATTTGAAAATGGACCAGAAAACTCGCCTTCAGATGACCAGAATAGTTCTTTTTCTCGAGCAAATGTTTTCGGGCTATTCTTAACACTCGGTGTCTGTCTTCTATCCCAGCCTTTCGGAAGCTTGCTCTACAGCAAGCCATCGAATGCCCTTGGCCGCGCAGTATTTTTCTTCTGGCGATTGAACCCTCTCGCATGCGTAATGGAAGTGCTCCTACTTCTCATCGCTCTATTAGACGGCATTCGGGCGACACGTGTAGCGAGATATAATCCAAGAATGAAGGCTGTTAGCTTTGGGAGGCATCTACGAATCACCGCCATGATGGTTATGTTAATACGAAGCCATCACGAAAGTGAGGGTTGGCGGCATTTAAAAACAGTGCTCGTTTCACTGCGAACTACCGATACACGCAACCACGGAAGTGGGAGTACTTCACGGCATCAAAGGGGTACTTTGGCCCGGGCAGCACCTCATATTTCGCTTGAAAGTGGTGCCGATTCGGGTTTCGACGAAGCTCCTCCCAGCAGCCGTATTGGTTTCGCAAGCCGCTGGCCGGCTCCAGCAAATACTTCTTTCCAGGATTTTGAAGTTGAAGACCGCTGGTTAGTCAACGTGGATGGTGTCCGGGGCCTACAATGCGAGATAATCCGAATTGTAACCAGCTCAAGATTACCTGGAAGTATAGCTGAGCGGAATATCCTCACTCGCGTCGACGATTTTATTGACCTTATTAGTACCCTCGTTGTTGTGCTTGTCATCGTCAAACTTGCCTCGATCACGATCCCTTGGCATATCTGCATACCGGCATGGTTTATGGTAGCTGGCTGGGCGGCAATTCAGGCCATGACATTCGTATCCCGACGGTGCCATGTGGAAAACTTCGACCCGAAGTATTTGATGGACCGCGCAACCGCGCTTGAAAGGACACTGGATAGTCCTGCAATCGGGTTGATACTATCACTACTTGTCCTGCCTCTCGTCGCATGCCTCGCTTTCTTCGCGCTGTTTCGAAGTCAACCTATTCCAGAGGCTATGCAAGTTTCACTGGTTATTTCTTGCCAACTCTTCATGATCCTAGTTCTTCATAACCCATTTCCTTTGCGACAAGCCAACATCCTGGGGTTTATTGTATCTACTTTCATCTTCTTTCTATTTGCAGTCAATGTGGCTGTGGGGACTTATTACATGTGGAGTTCTTTCTCTATTGTCGAGCCAAACCCGTCGTGGCGTGATTGTATTCTGCTGCTCATTTTCGATATCATAGTTTTATCATCGTTATCGATGTGTTTGTTTATCCCTGGAAATTTTAACAAGATAGGGTCAAGATGGACTAAAGAGGTCACCTTAATTTGGAATGTCAGTATGACCATATTAATATTCATCGGCGCCATGATGGTTTATGATGACTCTGGGACTCACAAACCGGGCTGGGTAGAATGGCTCGGCAAGTTGAAATGATATCGAGGAAGCAGGGGAATATCCTAAACCATAGAACAAGCAGCCAACGAAGTAGAGAGCATTAGCCATGCGGACCGAACCAGCTGAAGCGGTGATCGCCAACCTATCTTCCTACGAGAATTTGTACCGAGACGGCCGTGTAACAACACCACAGCATACATAGTAGGTGGCTATGCCATCGTTCGTGTGCTTTTAAGCAAAACTATCAAAGTCAAGGCTGGTGACATTGCCACCGCGCATATCGGATGGACCGAGGTTGCTATCGTACCCGAAGCGCGGATCGCCAAGGTCGAGGTGCCGAAGGGTTCGGATGTGACAGAGCTCTTAACCTCCTTAAGTGAGTCGCCCTTATCTGATTACCCACTTTCGAGGCTAAGAGGACTGCGGAAGGGAAATCTTTATTTGCTAGTTCGGCTCTACTAGAAGTGAAGCCGCTTAGCGTAGTGAGCTCTGCGAAGCTGGCTTAGATCATAGGCAGTACCCCTTTCTTTCATAAGCGCACAGAACATATGGTGAGAAGATTTGGGATAATCGGATAAGGCTCGGTGCTAGCCGGCCTAGCTGAGGTAGAATTAAGCTTCTTGGCCCGGTGTCCGAAGGAAGAACAGCCAATGGCCTGACATATGCCCTTCCAAAAAGGGCAAGTGTCTCAATGCTTGACTTATCGCTTCCTTGGCTAATTATCTTCTCTAGGATATGGCGCCGATACGTTGAAGATCTTTAGAGAAATTAAACGAACAAGCTCTACCTCTGTTCTCGAGAGGGAACGTAGTATCGGTAGATCGATATTTCTATGGGTTGGCTATCTTTCAAGCTAACTCGCTCTTGTCAGGCGAAGGGATAATAGGTACCTAAGGTACAAGTAGGATATTCCTTCTCGTAAAATCTGAACTATGTAGGTAGCTTACCAAGACCACTGCAATTTCGACTTGCCTTAACAAAAACATCATAATGCCTCACTCTTTTCCTATATCCTCCACCCACCAAGCACATTCACAATCGACCACTTAAATTATGCTCGCAACACAACCTACCTAGATATACAGCATCCATTATTCGAGAAATACTAGGAATACTGCTGAAACACTCCCTTAGTGCAGCAATATAGGTACATTTGCCTGTTAGTCACATGCTCTCCTCTCCTTAGCTCGCCCAATGCACCTTCAACGCAGCTACGTCACTCCCCCGCCGCCCTACATCGAGAACGAAGAGGACCCGTCAATGACCGAAACAACCGCCTCAACACTCCCTCCTATATTCCGAAAGCTAGAACCCTACACCATGCCTCCGGAGATCCGAGCCCCCGACGTCGGGCTGTTCCCACCGTCCTGGAACCTCTACCACACCATCTCCGTCGGCCGCGTCCTAATGCTCGGGCCACACGAGAACGAGCCGCTCTACGCGGTCTCCCGGCACACGGGCTAGTGGTCCGGACAGCCGGACCTAGTCCTGCACCGCGGGCCGAGCGACACGCTGCCGCCGCTCGCGGCTGGCACGGGCGGCGTCGGCGTCGG
>JAOXNQ010000007.1:2017421-2068552 GCA_028571165.1 Hypoxylon perforatum
CGAAGAGACGGTGCGGTACGCGCAGGGCCTCGAGGCGCAATTCGTCGCGACGGCGGACCCGTCGCACGCGCCGTCGTACCTGGCGTCCGTCGCCGTGCGTCTAATAATCTTGAAGCTGTGGCTCATCATGCAATATCCCCTACACCCGCGTCGCCGTCCGCGTCCGGCATCTCGAGAGCAAGTCTCCGGGATATTCCCGTCGGAAGCGACGCTACGCACGGCGATCTCGATTGTGGAGTTGAATGAGTACTTGCGAATAGGACCGTACGGTGACAGGTTTCGGTGGTGGGCCGACACCTATGTGCAGTGGCACCCGCTGGCCGTGGCCCTTGCCGAGCTGTGTACTATGACGCGAGGCGACCTAGCGGACCGCGCGTGGCGTATCATCGACGATGGCTTCCCGGCCTGGAGCGAGGTTATCGCCGATACCAAGAGCGGTACTCTTTGGCGCCCAATACGGAAGCTCTACAAGAAGGCTAAGGCGGCCAGAGCTGCTGCTGCTAGCGGCGCTGCATCTACTGATGTTACGATGACCAACACGACGACTACGAGTATGGAAACGGTGCAAGAAGAGGCAGATTCGGGTACGATATTTGTCAGAACAGACCTGGATAACAGGCCGCCGCAGGGAGGCGACGCTACTACTACTACTGCTACAACAGCTGGACCACAAGATACTTCATATGAAGTGGATATCAGCAGGGCAAGCGAATCCAGCGTGCAACCAGACTTGGACGTGCTGAGCAGGTCGCCTTACGCATTAAGCCAGTCAATGTGGGGATGGGGAGATCTTAACTACGACATTCAATTCTTGGATTTGGGCGCTGGTGCAGGTGGCCCAAGCGGTCCAAATCCTGGAGAATGGAGCGTTTGGGATGACTTCGTGACCGAAGCACAGCAGCCGCAGGGGTCGGGATCTAGCGAAGGGGATCTCTAATCACACCTCACGTTCATAGCATCTCTCGACTCTTGTACAAACATGTAAAATTAGGCAAGAAAAAGAATCATTTTGTTCATTTGTGATGTGCATTCATTGCTCTATCTGGCGAGCCGCGCATGCTAATGACGATGTTTTCCGCAATTCCGTAATGAACACCGGCAAACCGATTCCCAAACCCCTGATGGCAACACGAAAAACCCTTATGCGAAAGTGGAAGGTCGGTTGGCGCTGAATACCTTCTTGTTGTTGAGCTTGGGGAGACGGTGAGGTAGAGGGAAAGTGAGGTCCTTGGTGATGAGTTGCTTGATGTAGGGTCTCTTAACATCGTCAGACTTCTCGATCTCGACGACGCGGAGGATCTATATAACTATTAGCCATGCCACGTGCGAGTGTGAGAGGAGGTAAATATCGTACGTGGATGGACCGGAATCGGGCACGGTGGCGGGAGGACATGTCCTGGTAGAGAGCCTCAACGGCGTCCGTTCGGGACAGCTCTCGGTACTCCTTGTACATGTTGTGAGTACCGGATCGGGAGTCGTATCGGATCCAGATGCCGAAGTTCTTGACACGCAGGGGGTTCTTCTCAGCGATCTATGTGGTGTGTCAACATTGCATATCCTGTTAAAATATACTTCCATGTCACAAGATGAAGCATACCTTGTTCAGGCTGACGATCTCGCCGTTGGCCTTCTTGACCTTCTTTAGCTTGGTCAGGAAGTACCAGAAGCGGGACTTGGCAACAACATCGTTGGGAGCAAAGATCCGCATGCGGTAGAGCTTCGGGGTAGGGTTGGCCTCAGAAGGCAAGTGGCGGCCAATGACCTGGTATTCTAGAAGACGACCTGATGCCAACATTGTTAGTATTATTTCTTTCCCGAGCAATTGTATCTAAGAAGATTGGTTTTGGACGCGTATCTAGGGCGACCGAGGATCGTTTGTCGTGGATTGTTGAGGCGTTGGATCATTCGCTATTTTCCCCACCAGGGACAATTTTTTTGAAGTGTTGTTGTTTAGGTCAAACTGTTCATATTCCCGTATTCCTAGCTCTCGAAATTTCCACGCCGCGCATTCGAACTCTTCGCGATAAGAGCATTTGGTGTGATCAAGGTGCAAGGTGGTTGACCATCGTGAAATTCGAATCGATTTGTGATATTATTCTTTCGGTCGCCCAGTCGTCGTTTCGAGGTCCATTTCCATCGATTGTGCTGATGGCCGCCGGCATGAAGAGGATAATGGAATTAAATGCTTACCCATCTTAAAACAATGTCAGTAATCAATACACGAAGAATGTCAAATGCGATGGCGCGACCTACTGTGACTTGATGTGTGGTGGTCGTGATAACGGTTTGGTAGTAGGAAAAAGTCCGGGTCTCGAATGTTGGAGATTGAATTCGCTTACCAGGAAACTTTTCACAAAATTCTGGTGCTAAGGGTTTCCCGCCCTAGTGCGCAGTGGCTTTACCCTTGGCTTTACCCGAGCATCTGCAAATGTGGCGGTGTGCATGTGGGGGACAACTTGACTGTGGCTCGTGCATAGAAGCAAATGACTAAACCGGAAAGGTGGGTCATCGCCATTGATTTCCTCCTCTCATTGGATTTTGGCCAATCAGGTTCGCACCTTGCATCATTCAAAGAATGTGAGAGCCGAACACCTTAGGTATCAAACACATTCAGGATTAGGAACATCTATTAATCTTCGTGGTAATGCTAAGATGAAAGGTCTTGGAACACGTATATATCATGACCAACTGATATTCCTTTCAAGTCTTCGTCTTTGAAACTCCAAGGATTACGGGTATTGCAACTTGCCAGGATTCAAGCTTTATTACCTGCACCATGGACGACCTCATTCGAGAATTTAGGACGGCATATGTGGAGATGAAGGGCGACAAACTTGCCGAAACTCTGAACCCCGATACGCAGGCAAAAGCAACCAAGCTTCAAGATCTCTGGAGCCATGGGAACCTTCGAACTACTATCTCTGACATTAACTTTCTCTTCCGCACCGATGGCTCGCGTCCTAGGATGTCGCAAGAGGAGACTACGGGCTGGGTAGAAATCTACCTTGCCTATTGGAAGGCTGTGGGGGCGATTCTAGCTGTCCAGGGTCTACGAAACGATGACAAGGTATGTTGCTTGGTTTAGTGAAGCTGATCAGGATGGTGTTTTCGTCATGGTCTTAGCTCCGTACGGTTCATTTGCTAATTAACAAAAGCCATCGAATCCATCGTGGACGACGGTATATGAAGCATGGAAAGACCTAACCCTCCTCATTATACGTGGATACACTCATCACGACTTTGAGAACTGGACCATACCGTGTCTCTATGTCGCTGGCAAGTACTTGAGACTGTTCGCAATCCAGGGGGATGAGGAGAGAAGGCGCTCCGGCGGTACCGGAGATATCGACATGACGACCATGCAAGACGACTTTGATCCGGAGCAGGAGGATAATAAGCTACTAGAGGATTGTGCGAGACACCTTAACAGGATCTTCCAAACGTGTCTCAATGATAGGTACTCACCCTCGTGCATCCCTTTGTATGGTGCGCTCGCTAATATACTATTAGAGCACCTTTAGACGAGTCACGCAAATGGGGTATTTATTATGCCATCAACCTCTTATTCAAAACTCACTTCAGACTGGGTTCGACTACGCTGTCCAAGAATGTCTTGAAGGTAGTCTCAGCAGGTCGAGGAGACATGCCGACACTCGACAGGTTCCCCAAGTCCCAGCAGGTTACTTTCAAGTACTATGAAGGGGTCCTCGCTTTCCTTGACGAGAACTATGTACTGGTATGAACATCCCAAAATTTCTTTCGTGTTTGCTATCGTGTACTGACGAGGTCTAGGCCGAGGAACATCTGACAATGGCTTGGCAAATGTGCCACAAAGACGCCAAACGTAACCTCGAGTCAGTGTCCCGTTTCACTTATAGACTTACCTCGTGTACTTACGGCTTTGTAGGCTCATACTCACCTATCTCATCCCATGCCACCTTCTCACAACCCACACGTTGCCCAGTGCACAACTACTGGAGCCATTCCCACGACTGCGGAAACTCTTCTTGCCATTAGCTGCGGCCATCAGGAACGCAGATCTCCGCGCATTCGATATCGCACTGCGAGACGCCGAGGACGAGCTCATAAGGCGACGCATCTTCCTCACTCTAGAACGAGGCCGCGATATCGCGCTGAGAAATCTACTGCGAAAAGTGTTCATCGCGGGAGGCTTCGAGGAGGGGAAAGAAGGCGCAGCACCCGTTCGTCGCTCGAGAATTCCGGTCACGGAGTTCGTAGCAGCGATGAAGATTAGCAGCGGAGAAGACATTGATGCGGACGAAGTAGAATGCCTCATAGCCAACATGATCTACAAGGTAAGAATGCTAATTTTCTTCTTCCGTCCCGTCTTAAACCCTGCATTGGACAGGTTACACGAGTCCACTGGACGTACAATGAATCATTTTGGCCACCGAATTTCGGTGTGTCAGTCTAGTATCCGAAGTCCTACGGGAGTTTATCTCCTATTTGCCAAGACATATTGTCCTCTCATTGGCGGTACATGCATTCAGCCCGAAGTATGACTCACTAACGGTGTGCACCTATAACAGAACCTAATGAAGGGCTACATCGCCCACGATCGCGGTATCGTCGTTTTAAGTAAGACGGGCGCCTTTCCCGGCACGAAAGTCTGAGTCAGTAGACCGGACGGATAGCGAATAGACCCTAGGTGTGGAGCTGATACGTGACTATTATCGGTCACACACAAGGTGATGAGCAGGCGGCACTATAAGTACGTACGTGTTAGCGTCAGAGGGCTACGTATACGGTCAGCCTAACAGATGTGAGGATTTTTAAAGGGTTGCCTTGCATCGAGGATGCGGCTGACTTTGGGAGTGTGGGGAAAAGAGACTCTGGATCAACCAGGATCAGCTGTGCGTTAGATCCCGCCATGCAACCTCGCTTTAGCTTACCATAGAGCGAATGAGAAATCATTGATATGTCTATCATGATCGCATACTGTGATGCACCTTATCGAATCCGACTTACGGAACTCTAAGTGTTGGAGCCGTGATTGCTTACGACAACTACTCCGTTCATATTCCCGATTAATAATATCATCCCGAGATGATTAAGTGAGAGTTCCTAGGATTTATTGCAGTTCCAATGGTTCAGAGGCTACGCCATTAATCAAGTGACGAGTATAACCAGTCTCTGTTTTGGTACTAATGACAGCATGGCGCATTGGGTTATATACATTAGTGGCGGCCTTCAGCTATATGGGTGACTAGGATATTTTCGATAATCGCGAGAACTGTTTCCCCTTTCTCAGCGGTCGTGAGATAGGTCGATGATAAGGAAGAGATGCTTGGTTTCGAGGACTGACCTGGTCTCATTCCCTATCATCATGCAGACCAACTGTGAGGAAGGAGTTATATGGCTATCCCTTGCGCTCAACTCAGAATTTTGGCTTAAGTCCTGCTTTGTCACGGCCATTACTCACGATCGCGAGCGCGTCCCTAACAACTCACAGAGGTTTGTTACATCCAATTAGTGAAATGATCAGAAATGATTAGATATTAGAGTTGTTCTGGACATGTAGGTCTGTTTAAAACTCAGTCCCCTAGTTTTGATCGCCACCAATAAGACAGTCCTCAATAGGTACCCAAGCATTCAACCACTTCGAAAATGGAGATCAACACATGCGAGATCCACGGCCACGCCGAAGTATACGGCCTCGGCATCCGGCTGGGCTTCTACCTGCAGTGGTTCAGCGTGATCCTCGCGTCGTGGCTCGCGCCGAACGAAGTGCACTCCATCCGCCACACGAACGCGGCGCTCCTCTTAGCAGTCCTCATCTCGGTGATCGCGCTCCGCGACACGCTGGCCGTACCGGAATCTTACATCACCCTCATGTTCCTGTACGGGTCCACGCTCTACGTACTCCCGAAGATCGTGCTCCGGGGGCTGGCGAGCACCTTTCCCGGCCGCGCCTTTCCGGTCTACTCGACGACGCCGCCGCGCCGCAAGTTCTTTGGCTTCGTGTGGTCGCAGCTCATGCTCGCTGAGTTCTTCTTCTCGCTGTGGTATATGTTCTCGCAAGTCGCGACGCTCGAGAACGAGGAGGGCGGGAGCTGTGCGCGCTACGGGTTCCTGCTCGCCAAGATGCCACTGGACGGTTGGGGGTTATTGCACACTTTCCAGGGGGTACTGGGGTTTCTCATGATAGGCGCTGTTATACTATTAACGAAGCAGGACCTCCCTGCAACGTTGTCTCGAGGGGTGCGGTTTGAGTACGTCTGGCATCCATTTTCTCGACAGTTTTGACGTGCAGATGCTAACCCAGGCTTCCAGGGCCGATTATCGCTTCAAGATGTTCCGTCTGCTTGAGACCTTCACTGAGCTCTATGTCGCCGTCGTGATCACCATCGGCATCGAGGTGACTATCATGTGGAATGACATCCGCGGCGTCCATTCCGTCAACACGACAGGACAGCTGATACCCCTTCTCTACGGGATAAATGCGGTGTTGCGCATCATCTACACCTTTTGGGATGGAGAAGATGGGATACGAGACATGATCAATCGACCTATCGTATACTCCAGGTTGCCGGAGTATGAGGACGCTCCTGCTGGAGATACGAGACAAGAGGACGTTATGAGTATGTTATGAACGGAAACTGGAAGAGCGATTATTCTCGCAGGGCGGTGTCATTATCGCTACATTGGCGTATATAGGCCTCAGAACCTGAAAAAACACACATCTTAGTAGCCACCCAAGCCAAAATAGAGAGCTGAGCTACACCGAAGATATATCTAATTCCACCCACCTAGCCAATGTCTAAAATCCTACGGAAGACATTCCGCCATTCCCTAAAATCACCCCACACACATCTAAAATCCACACTTGGGATGCGAGATTGTGTGGGCTCACTTGTCATATCATGCATGCAGGTGGTGGTATTCGCAAGGGTGGGATGTGTGGAGGAGAATGAGTCACACATCCCTCCCTCCCTCATCTCTTGGATGTGGGGCGGACAAGACAGACAGATCGAGGTCACTCGCGGGTCTACCTCATGCGGCTTAGCTCTCTTTCTGTACGAAAGACTCACGCGGGTGTTGGAAGTTCCCCGGTGTGCCTATGTTTTAGATGTCCCATTGAGGAAAGGATGGGACGGCGGGCTTTCGCGCGGCCGGTCCGCAACATGCTGACTAGAGGCGAAGTCATCTTGCCATTGACGAATCAAGGTGGAGGATGATGTTTTCCTAGTTGCTGGCTCTGCTTTTATTTTTTCTTTTACTTCTACTAGGGTGGTCCGTTTTCTCGGCGCCCACCGTTTTTGGGTGTCACCGGAAACGGCCAGATCTTGGAGGCTCATAGAGCATGGGGTAAGAAATCCTCGCGATGCCAGCAGACTCGTCACAGAGAAAGACGAGGTATTAAATATGTACAAGAACGTTATTTCATTATTTTTTCCCGCTTAGTCTTCTATGAGGCCCTGATCCGGTATCTCTGAAGTAAAAAGTGATCAGGGCGGCAAAAGCAGCTAGACCTCGCACAGCCGCTATCAACGATAGTTGAGAAGCATAATAGTACAAGGGAGATTCATGAGATTCCGCCAGGGGTGTAACTCTTCAATCTTCACAGTCGCCATTTTCCCCTTGCCCTCTCTAGTATTTCTCGTTTGCTCGCTTCCCTGACCCTTCGCAGAAAAGACGTTGCCTGCCCGCTTCAGTCATACAACTCACTCACCAACCATGTAATTTTTTAATTTCCTGTTAGAGCCTCCCACTGAATAACACCAAAAACGAAATGAAGCCAGGAGAATCAGACAGTCCCGGGAGCCGCCATGGGTATCGGGCGCCCGGGAATGGTATTGATACAGGAGATGCCAGAATGAAATGAAGAAACCATAATACACGCTAGAATCCCCTCGATCCAGCGGACGCCAAGAACGCCGACATTGTGGTATTTGTTCCTAGTGTATCCCAAGCCTGACAGGACCGAATGTGATAAATAAATAAATAATAATAGATAGAAATGAAGACGTTGATCATTAAGTTTACGATGGGATGCATCGACAGATGAGATGGGTAATAAGGGTTGATAAAGATAATATGATGGGGAGCGATGATGGTGGGGATGTGATGAGTGATTTAGAAGAAGTGGCGGTTGCTTCGAGGTGTGTTTCTGATGCATGTTAGTGCTGTGATCTGGAATGGATACAGGTTCACCTATTACTTACTGAGCGCTGGAGATGTCATCGACATGGTTGCATAAAGCGACAAACAGATCAAAGAAGAGCTGCGTGCCGCCATTAAACATCTCAAGCTGCATGGTGCCGCTCCGCTTGAATGTGCTGCGGCTGCGAATGATGAGGGCAAGGTAATGCGCTCGCAGCTTCGAGTCAGTGTCGGGCGTGTTGGCATATGCATAGCGGGCCGACGACAAGATGGTGCTGCACTGAATGGCCGACTCTATTGATGCATGGTTAGGCACATGATGAGAGAAGCATCGAGTTAATGAGTGGTGGACTTACGAAGACCTTGCTTACGCAGAGCGACTCGCTTGAGTTCTTCGAGACCGTACTTGTCGGCAGTGCAATAGATGACGGTATCCTTTAGGAGATCGCCGTCGACTGTATGATGATAGACAGTCGACTCATTCGAACCCTGGCCATCATCATGAATCTGCTCAATCTCCCACGAGTTGCGGCGCTTATTGTGGATCAAGCGAGGATAGTAGTCTCCCTTGTATAGATATTCCAACACAGACGAGAAGATCTCGGGCTCCTCGTCGGGAAGATGGATGCGCTTGCTGTTCTGCGGGTCCATGTATTGGTTCGATAGGGCTTGTTGGAACCACGGCGAAGCGCAGAGAACATCTTCATGTGCGGCGAAGATGCGTTGGTCCTTTCCGATGACTAGAGTCACGATGGAGGGCGTTAAGGTTCTACGAAGACGAAAATGTTAGAATATGATGATACGGGGTGAAACGGAATGAAATGAGTAAATGAGATGAGACGTACCCAGTTGGTGAGAGACCAGTGTCATTCGGTACATTCGCAGATGCGGCCGTGGTCGGTCGGCGATGTTGACGAGGCTCGTGTCGACTCTTCGATACACCATGATTCTTGCTGAATGAAGAACTTGACTTATTGGCTTTTGAAGTCTTGGAAAAGCTCTTGGCTTGCGGTGGTTCAAATCGTCGGCTGAACATCTTGAATGAATGATGAATGGCTTTGTCTCGACCCGACTAGTGAAACTACCCCCTCAGTGTCGGTCGCAGAGCTGCTTTGAACTCGAATTTCGACGACGCGTGTATTAAAGATAATGGAAATCGAGTGCGATGATTATTTCTCGATTGCGACGATGAAAGATGACTTACAAGTTGAGTTGAGAAAAGAGATGTGGAAAAAATGGCCTACCTTACCTGCCCGAGGCTCCAAAGTTGCAGATGGTCAAATGGAAAGAATTTTCGGGCGGTGCCCTCCTTATATAGTGGTAGACCCATGTCGGGCTTATGTGGGAGTACATGTTGCAGTGCCTTTCTCAGCGTTGCTACCTAGGCAAACACGTAAATTTGGCGATGGTAGTTGGCCCACGCGTCAGGTAAAACGGGATATGGGCGCGCTCTCACATGACTTGGGCTGATCAATTAAACTCGTTTTAGGCTTAGTGCGCTGCAGCTACTCCCTGCTTATTTCGGTGATGGGCGTGCTACTAGGGGGTGCCACAGAAGGGAAGGGGTCAAAACAGTGCTGAAGGGATGCTTTTAGTGGGTGTGGTGGGGGGCTTACAGGGCAAGATGACAGGGAATCTCCAAGGATCGATACAGCTCTTACACCACCTCGTCGGGAGACGAAAGATACGAATTTTATTTTGGACTGTCTAACGTTACAACGACGCTCGTTTTCTTTGATCTCAATTCTACTACGCCGAAGTCTAAATTTAAGAGCAGAGTGCCTCAAGAGAATACCGATGTCCTATCACCATGCCTCCGAGTTCAACTGAAAAGGATTTGGCCGTCCTGGGCCGACTCGATTGAGGCGAGAATAGCTCCGAATGGTACTAAAGTGCCGTAACACACAACGAGTCATAGCCTGGAACTAGTGTCAGGGGCTTCCCGGGATGGTGGTATCTTCCTTTTTGATGGCGTACCACAGTTTTGCCTGTAGCTG
This sequence comes from Hypoxylon perforatum, assembly GCA_028571165.1. Classification (NCBI taxonomy): domain Eukaryota; kingdom Fungi; phylum Ascomycota; class Sordariomycetes; order Xylariales; family Hypoxylaceae; genus Hypoxylon; species Hypoxylon perforatum. The sequence goes on from JAOXNQ010000007.1 coordinate 2,027,543, forward strand.
TACAGTGTCGCTAGGACAAGACACAAATGGCTCAGATCGGGTATCGTCCAAGGAAAATTGTTGCGAGTACGAGGCAGCTTAATTAACTTTCATTGTCACGAAGCGCAAACAAGATACTACCAACACATAACAATTGACTGGCAATCCAGCATTACCTACCTGGCGCCTGGTATCAACTGAAAACAAACAAAATCATAGAGACGGGCTATCGCAGGACTACCCAATAACACAAGGCAATTGGAGAAAATTTAATCTCCCTTGTCAATCCATCACACAATGCATAAGCGTTGGTGGGGCCAGATGGATCAAAATGGGGCTATTCCAAGTCCCCGGGGCCTGCACAATCCCGCCGGTTAAGCCTGTCTCATTCCATTTTCAGCATGGTCGTAGAAGATCTCCAGTATTTTCCTTTCACAGGCACCGCGGGTTTCTGTTAAGATAAGAGGAGAGCCCTGGCATAAACTCGACCGTTTTACGACTTATCCCCCAGCTTACCGTTTCACGCCGCCGCCTACCGCGCGACTTGGCACTATCAGTTCGGCGAGTGTCCCGGTGCAAACGATGTGATGCGAAGAATCCTGCGGAATGCAGAAGAGGGGGCATTTGACAACGAGACATTCCGATTCGCCTCACTTTCATAAATTCCTGAGGCAGGCTAGCTCGGTTGCCCAACTATTTTATCTCGATGCTCTCCCCTCCCCCTCCTTGGCATTTCACGTTCCATGTTCAGGTTCTAGATTGGAGCGACTTTGCCACGAGTACTTATTCAATGAAGGTATGACGCCTAATATTAGATACAGCGAATGTGAGAAGTGTATGTACACAGCGGACCAATCCCGCCTCCCCTTCTAACATCGATTAACTACGACTTTGCAGACCCCGGAATGCATTTTTTAATATCTAACAACCCGATTAATCGAGTAGGCCAGGAGCCAGCCTAGCTACTCTGTCCCTCCCAACCCTGGTGGAATTTTCGCCTGTCTTCCTGCACGTGCGCGAAGTTCTCGGGCTTTAGGATGTGGCCGGCGGTATCGCGGGCGGCCGCCGCACGCCAGCCGTGAACTGCCGGGAAGGCGAAAAACGACGCTCTCGGTTCGTGCGCCATCGGGATGACGCTGCCTAGGGCAGCCGAGGCAAGGAAGAGTACGTTGATGAACTGCATTTTTGGTGTTTTGCTTATTTTTTCCCGTGATGTAGAGATAATATAATGATTGTAGCTTTTCTTTTCAGGTCGGAGTTAATTCCGTTCCGCGAAGAAGTGAAATATCAAAAGTAGATTGATCAAGGCGCTAGTATGCCGTAAATGAGTGTGGTGAATATCGAACTCGTGCTGTTCACGAATGACTTGGGGTGAGTTGACGAGAGGCAAGGAAAAAGATGACTGAGAAAACATCGTGCTTTTACGCTCCCGATGATGCAGGGATGGAGATGCTCCCTTATACATGCACATGCTTCATTGTCTTGCGAAGCTGGGAGAGCCATGTGGTCTTCTTTTAGACTTCGTAGGCAATGATGACATCTAGGGTCGGAATCTCCGTCGGTCTTTGTTCAGCAGTGTTTGAGGATGCTCGTCAAGTCTTTGAGCTGGTACTCGAAGTAGAAGTTTCTTTCTTCCTTTCTACAGTATTCACAAGGACTTCTCGAGGTTTGATCTTGTCCACACAATAAGTATTATGCTCTTTCATTTCTATTAATAGCTCTGTTCCGGACTATGCTTAAGAGAAGAGGTTCCTAGTTCCAAGGTATTCCCATTGTCAATATACACAATATGGCCATCAATAATCTCTTAGATGCATCACGGTAAATCTATATCCTCATCATAAGAATTGGCAGAGACTAAACTTCGCCACCGTTTACTCAAGCTAAGGATACCCTGTGCTAGATCATCTTGCAAGAAGTCCTTCTCGTCGATTGTCAAAAGCTCGGCGGGCGCAGAGTCTCTTCCCAAGCCGGTAGCCGCAAGGATGAAAACGTAATGGTGGCAGAAGCGCATCCGCGCCTTTGAGAAAGCGGCGAATGGCGCTAACTGGTGTTGTTCGACCTCCTTAGCCGCCTTCCAAGACGCGACCGCGTTCCATATGAGGTGCGGGAATCTTCCCCGATAGTTGATTATTATAGCGCACTCAATCCACCGCAGACATGCCGGCGTCGTGATGAAGTCCGTTAGCTTCCGAAGTACAAGCTCTGCCTCACGTGCTTCCTCGGGGTCGCGGATTTCGGGGAACTCATCAAGCTTGAGGGCGTTCCAGAGTCCGTAGGCCATCTCGAAGTAGTTTATCATGAAATGCGTGTATCCACCTTTATTCTCTCGTAGATCTTTGAGTAGCAATTCTGATTGCGTGCAGTCCGTGTAATACCATATCGCCACGGCCGCTCGGTACAAGTGCCGTAGTCGTCGCGGTCGCAGTATGAGTGGTAACTGTGCGGCTGGCAGGCTATTGCTTTCCCTTAGATATTGCGCTGCGGTGTGGTGTATGAAGTCAACTTCATATACCGGCAAGCCTACGGATTTCATGTCTGCTGTCAGGGACTCAAGGAGAGGACCTGACACACGACTGACTTGTCTGGCTGGGTCGTGTACCGCTTCTCCGTCATTCGCGTATTGAAATATCAATTCCAGCATATCATTTCGAAGCCAACCGCAGCCCCAGATGGAGTTAGGAAGATAGTCTTTAACGTCTATCCATAAGTGAAGCTGCTGAGCTAGCTTCAGTTCAATCAGGTTGAAGTCGACCTCGGTCGTCCTGATTATTTGCGTATATAGCTCGGTGAAGCCCCTCGGAAGGACTTTTAACTGCTTATGGATTTGCCCCACGGAGGGAAGTCTGTCGATTTCGTCCATCATGAGCCGTGCATAAAGCCAAAGTCCATTTGCGGCTAGGGCAATGAAGTCCGTGACCTCCCTTCCGATATCTGTACCGCTAATAATAGGATTATTTCGGACGCGACCGTGTATATAACGCTTGATGCTGTTGTTCTCGAAACCTTCCATCCTGAGAAACGTGCAGTGTGCATATGACGATACAGATTGGAAGGATAAAGTCGTCCGAGATGTGCTGATAAACCGAAGCTGTTGGCCCTCGCTATCACCTTGAGAAGCGATCCATTGTAAGACCTCCTCACTATCTGATGATTCGTCGAGCGCATCAAATATAACGAAGATTCGGTTTGCTCTCAAATTTCCCAGTGCTATGGACAGAGCTCGCTGCACTTCGATTAGCGAGTCAGCTATTACTCTGCCGCTTGCATGGTAGATGGGTTCGACCAAGTCGTAGAGATGTTCTTCCAACCGTAATAGTTGAGCCAGTATCGTCCGAAGACAGCCTAGAATGGCACATTTCTCTACGTCACTGGCTTTGAAGAAGAAGTATAATGCTTGAAACCCTTGGGTCTTCATATGTTGTACCATGAAAGCGGCGGCGGTAGTTTTCCCACTCCCCGGTAACCCTTGTAGTAGGATATGAGGCCTTTTTAAGCCATCAGAATATATGAACGACTGAAATTGTTCGGAAGCCAATAGACCATCACATGACCCAGGTAGATATTCGCTTAAATGTTTCTGAAGATCGTCGTCGACGGTCGCTGGAGACAGCCACCTCTGTATGTTCCCCCTTTCGTGCACTAGATGACTTAGAAAAAGATAATTTCATCAAAGCTTTCAAGAAGGACGTATGGATTACCTTGCCGTTCCGCTCTTGCCTTTTCCATCTCGCGCTGACTTTCTTCAATATGCGCGGCATGCGCCGCCCAGTCCGCATTTTGGCTATGAAGTTGAATGCTGTCGGAAATCTCTCTAAAGTCTTTATCGAACGATGCAAAGAAGCTTCCTGCCCTAACGTTAGGTTGAGCTAGGGCACATTTTATTACAACATAGCGACGTACGGAAGGACGACGAATAGAATCGAGTGACCCGGACGCAGAAGTCCAGATAATCGCAGTAGAGGGCCCCAATAGCGTCTTGAACGAGTCTGTTCTTTTCAAACAGCTCTTCGTACTTGGAAAACCTCTGCAACGAGCTAATAATTCTGTGAATGATCATAGCTATACTCTCGAGGGTACGGAAGTGGTCCGCGGCGAGCTTTCCGCATTGTGGGCAGTATTAGCATTGATTGCCATAGTCGGAGTCGGAGAGAATTGAATTGCCCCTCACCGTGATGACGATACGGAGCGGCCCCCAAATTGGCGACGCGATCCCCGCGTTGACTTGGACGATCACATCAATCGCGCTCTCGAATCGCTTCAGCGGATCGATCGCCGGTTTCATTAGGCCAAGAATCCGCGTTAATTTAGTCTTGCGCCGCTGTGTTGCGAGGAGCATGGCCATGCAGTCATCTGGGCTTGCCGGCGCCCGAAATGCCGCTCGCTCGGTTGACCCGAGGCTTGAGAGGAAGGACCGTACTGCATCTTGCCAAGTTCCTGAATTATTCTCAGCACCAACATTGGGCACCATGATGCACTCAATACATGAAGAATATGATTGAAACCTTCAGAAGAAACTGCTCATGGCGACTAGGTAGGTACCTCTTACCACAGCTCGCCCAATCGTTTAATGTTCCCAGGGTTACCTAATCCCCCACTGCGCCACTATTCACCCTTCCACATTCCGAAAACGCATCATCATCAACATCATTATCTTCGCCATCTTGTTTCACACCATCACATCCCAGTAATCAGTAGCATTGAAAGCAGCAAAATCTGTCACGCCATGGTCCTTTCCCCAAAGCTCATCATGATAGATTTAGGGGTAGAGAGGTTATAGACGATGATATATTATGCGCCAAAAACAAATGCACCAGATTCTGGAGGTGAGGTGGAATGCGCCCTTTGGTTATTAAGATTACTTTTGCTCGACTCCCAAAGTTTTAGCCTGTCCATGCGCTGTAAAATGGTACCTGTGTTAGCATTCCAATAGTCTCGGTCGTGAGGGCATGGATCAAACGGCCATTTCTCCATGGCCCACCTACACTTTGGGCTCTTCAACTCAATGAAACTCTTTTGGAGGTCATTCAAGCGGGCGCCTTCCCTTTCAAGGAGACGATCAATGCACAAGTTATGCGCAACAAGCAATGATCGATTGCAAGGAACTGTGTCGCAGCCACAAGTGCGGCTAAGATCCTTATCGTGCGGCTCTAGTACCTGCCCTATGCCTCGACAAAAGCAAACAGTATCGGCCTTCTCTGCCAAGTAGCGCCACGAGTCTCTTTCTTTCCCTATTTTCAATTTCCTAAGTGGACTTCCGTTCGGAGACCTTATAATTAGATCCATTGACTCTGAACCATATATATGCGATGTCGGTTTCGGACGATTTATACTTGTTGCTGATAGAGCGTGGTACAGCCCGAGGAAAATATGGTTGAATCTTATGCTGCAGATAATAGGCAGATCACCATGCTCGATTATTGCCTTGCAAGCTGCATAATAGCCATTTGTGGACACGTCGGCATAGGGGACTGGATCTGGATCGTCCGAATTAGGGTTACGTCGGTACCAGATGTGACAAAGATGTAATAACCAACTGAGCTGAGGAACTAGCCAAGCTGTCTGGTTCTCTGCGTCGAAAATAAATGTGACGTGCTCGGACATTTGCAGAACAGCGATTTTATAATCATCTTCAGGGATGAAGTTCTGGATCGTACTGCGTGGTTTGAATGCCTTGGCGAAATTGCCTTTCAGATCAATGGGAATAATACCACCCACTCCAACCTCACCACCTATAGCGAACCCGTCAGAACAAAAAATTCTTTCCTGTTTGTCCAGGGTCGTCCAGTCAAGGTTATATTTTCCATTTTCAGTTCCCAGCAGCACATTCACTTTCTCTTTCCACCCAAGAAAGCATGTAGATTTTGTGAGTATATCTGCATTGTCAACCTTTAGCCATGGCCCTTTAATCGCTTCTAGGCTGTCTGGGCTAATAATAGATTTATCTGAAACCTCGAGGTGCCACTGGATGCTGTTCAAGTCCTGGTTTTGGGCGATAGGAATCAAGGCAGTGAAGAAACCAAGAGCAACTAGGCCACTAGAACTTTGTGTGCTAGGCTGACTAGTCAAAGTCGAACTGTCAATCCGTAAATAATTCGTAACGGCTGCAAGCTGAACGAGCATCTCATAAGGTAGCTTTAGACCGTTTCCCCAAGGATGCTGTAACGGCCTCCACGCCACGATGGCTACCTTGAACAGCTTTGTCCAGCAGCTCTGGCCGATTTCCTCTTGTGTCATTTGCTGTAGCGGCTCTAGAGAGAACCCAATTATAGCTGCTCCTGCTTGACTAGCTCCAAGCTCCAGACTTTTGATTCCCCCGGATTTTAAAATCGAATTAGATTGATCGCAGAGTGCATTAGGGGTAGCCCTTATGGCTTCACAAAGCCATCTCATCGCATCAACGAAAACACGAGAAAGCCCAGTTTCTTCGGTAGTTAGAACGATGCAAGAACGTGATGCCCCAATGAATATAAGCTTATCTGAGCTCTTTTCCGACTGAGCAGCATATCCTTGGTGATCTACTTGTCCTGGCGTATCTAGGAAGTAGACGTGCTCAAGAGCGGCAACGACGAAGTTGAGAGCCTTGCAGCCGGCCTCACCAAAATTGGTTTCAAGATACTGTAAACAGTTCAAAACTTCGAAGGCGCCATGAGAGCCGCTTAGAACGACGAAATTTGACAGATCAGTTTGTATTGTTTCCCTGCTCCAAATTTCACCGCAGTTGCTGTCAAGGAAAATAGAAGGAATCTCCCATTCAAATAAAACAGCCTTCGTATCAGCCCTGGTTGTTGTTTTTGAGTATCTCTTCATTGATCGTGATCCAATGTTGTTAAGCCACCTTGTTCGACTGGCGTGGTCGGGCGTCGTCCTTCTCATAGCTTCTTGCTCCAGTTTGATGGCTCCTTCAAGATCTTCAATTGCCCTTGTCTTTGAATATCTAGTTCCCAGCTGATTTGCAAGGTTGCTTAGCGTTTCAGTTCGTTCTAGATCTTGTAACGATATCTTATCGGCAGGTCCATTTACTCTTTCCAATATGAGAGCGGCAATTCCACGTTTCGACAAGCCCATCTCATCAAGTCCACCTATCCAACCGTATTCACCTTGCGCAACTTGACGGAGTCGCCTGTTGAGGAGTCCCTTAATAATTCCAACATCATGGGTCACCAATGCGTCTGCCAGTGTAGTTGGTCGGTTGATTGAACACTCTACGCTTTTCTTGAATGCATGAAAAGCTGGTTCTTCAATGAGGGAGGATACAACTAATTCAAGGTGAGGCAAGCCTTGGCTTTCGCTCAACGCTTCTTTCTCATCTTCCCCGTCTTCCTCTTCTGCGTCGCTGTCATCTTCTACTAGGAGCCTAATAATTCTATCATCGGGTGAATCCTGGTGATAATTTCGCCGAGCAGTTGCTTGTTCAGCGTCAGACTTTAGCATATCATTCAAACGGTTCATTCTGTCTGGACGTTGTAGATCGAGCTGATGCATTATGTTGGCGCCTTGAGGATTCTTCATTGATATGAAGATCTCCCAGAGTTTACCGGATACTCGACGTCTCTGTGTCGTGCTTTGGAGCATCTGGACGGTTGAACGGTATAGATTTTCGTCTGCCTCGAGATTAATCCTATTGAAAAGCTGTTTGAGAAGAGCACTATGCTTTCTGCAAAATTTCTCCCGACTCACTTTCTCCACCAAATCCGGATAAAGTCGTTTCAATACCGGGTCTTGAGACAAGATGTCAACAAAGTGCATCGCAGCATCTTGGTGTGGTTCACTGAATTCTGAACTCATAGATGAAGATGAACTGAAAGTAGATAGTATCGATGAGGCTTCAGAAATCTCTGATTCGTCATCTGGTATAGCCTCATCCTCTGTCCTTGGGTTAGACCCGTCGGGTGAGTCTTCGTTTACTCTCGTTTCATCAACCTTATCGAATAACTTTGGAGTTTCCATGAGAGCACCACCGGTCGAAACCTCAGAGTTATCTAGTTTGCTATTTTGGTCCCATATCCTTGCGCTAAACCTGTAGGATGAATCTTGTTCAGCTCTTGTCTTTATTCGGTCTGTTATCGAGGATAGCTCTGAAGCTTTTGCACGAACTTTGTCGGGCGAAAACTGGCTTTGCCCTCCCAAGCCAATTACCAGCAACCTCTTGTCAACAAGCGAAAGGAGGTCCTTGAGAGCGTTGTCCGATCGTTCCGCATTTAATTTACGTCTCATCTCTTCGATCGAAGTGAGGACAGGACGGGCCACCGTAATCTTTCCTTGCTCGTCTTCGTCCTCCCAGAACTCACATTGGTGCTCAATGTTGCGCAACCCTTCGAGCCCATATAAGAGCCAATACAGCCATTCGTATACGATGCATCCCATTGACCATATATCGTAGTTCCTTGATAAAGGTAAATGAGGAATATCTCCGACCCAGAGCTCTGGGGCCCCGTAACGACGCGTCGCAAGCGTAGTTTCATCCTCATGGATTTTAGAAATACCAACATCAGCAATCACAAAATTCCCCCGATTGCCTGGATATAGAATATTCTGGGGTTTCAGATCTCCATGTTTACAATTGTGCAACCAGAGCAGTTGAAGGCAATCACAAAGACCTGCAATCTGCCGAAGGGTCCATAATATCATCGCCTCATCGCGTAGAATGCTACTTTCAGCTCCTTTCCAGTAATCAAGAAGGTTGCCTGCACAAGTTTCTGGTTAGTCAAATTGTCGAGGATTTGCATCTCTGAGAATGGTACAATACGTACCCCCATTGTACCAAGGGAATAGTGCACACTGTAGTTTGGTATTATCGAAAGTAGCAAGGGGTTCGATAAGATGATCGTGCTTCAGCTTTTTAATCTCGAGAAGCATATTTAACTCTTTGCGCAAGTAGTCCTTCCCCCCTCTGCTTCTTACAGATTTCAGTGCAACTATTGGGGGCCTGAGATCTGTGTGTGCTTCATGGATGGTAACTTTATACACTATAATGGCTTGCCTAGATGCTTGTTGGCTAGTGTGAGTGAAAGGTAGTTGGCGACCTTTATCAAAGCGCTGAAAGAAGTCGACTGCTTCTCCGAATACTGGCGTAAGAAAGTACCACTGCGCATAACAGAAATTCTCAACTTTGTCATATCTCCAATTTGCGATGACTGTTGGCCACTTTTCTCGGTGCAAACCGCCAGTTTTCTCATTTAGAGGTCCAACAATTCGTTGATTCGGCGAGTGATCGCTAGTACACCTTTTTGCACCTAGAGGCAAGTATTCGTCACAGAACCCTTCGTCCTTAAGCTGAGTTATAGCAGCTACTTCGCGAATACGCTCCAATGTTAGAAAGGTTCTCTTTGCCTTGTGCAAGATAAAATCCACAAGGCTGTTCCTGGGTGTTACTTTAGAGTTTTCCAAGGCCTTTTGAATATTGCTTCGCGACGCCAACATATTTATCTTGTCCTCGGGTAGAAACAAACCTCCGCCTCCCAGTTCAGCACATTCTACGAGTCCGCTATCAATCGCATCACACAAGACTATTTGTGTGGGGTTTTCTGCAGACGATCCTTGCCCATCCGAACTATCCATATTGTCGAGGTTCAGATGTTGAGCTGGGGTTCCATCTAAGAGCAGATTGCTGAAACGTGCGTGATCTTGTTTAAGCTTGCAGGTAACTTTGAGATATTTGGAGAGAAATGAAATAGTATCGCGTTTCTATCTCGCTCTTTGGTCTTTGAACGGTTTAAAAGTAAGTACCTAGTCATATAGTTAAGAAAACACCAAGTATTCGCTCTGACGTGAAAAACTCATCACACACTGGCTGCACTGCCACATCATGTGATTTCATATGTAGATTAATGACACCTTACGTATGTGGCCAACCAGATTTTAATTGTTAGCGGGCTATGCATGCGAACTAGCCAGATACACGTAGCCACGTTTCTTTACCCCTAGCCAATCGATCCTCGAATGCGCCTCAACGTCAATTGGGGTAAACAGACTCGGTTATCAGGCAGTTATCTATCTCTATCATTTTCCCTCTCTTGTCCGGGATTTGACCCGGAAAGGAAGGCCCTGATGAATTACTTGCATAACATCGTGATTAGCATCGCTTTATCTGCATCATGAGATTTCGTTGGTGCCTATATATGAGCTGATTACTTGAATGAAACGAAAGTGTAAACCTAAGATTAATATCTAACGTGATATACTCAAATATTAAGTTCTTCTTTGCCCTAGTGTTAGGCTTAGGCCCTCTTGAACCTTAGCCTCTCCTCTAAGACTAAAAGGGTTCCTCTTGACCCCTTCGTGACCTCTGACCTCCCCCTGGGATTTCTGGCGTCAGATATGCAGGGATCAGACCCCTTCAGAGTCTTATGATGGACTCCTTTGTCTACCATCCTGTATATACAGATGACCTGGTAGCTGTTAGGCTTGTAGCTTTTCGTGCAACAACATAGTTGTACCCTTATGACGAGATAACTTATTTAAGTAAGTCCATTACGAGTTGACTCGGTTATGACATGCAATAGAGGCAATTCTAAACGAGTCATGGTCACTTGTCAGATACCATATTTCATATCTAACGCCACAACACTGCCGCCACGATATTCGCTATATCGAGAGATGAAGGTTATAGTTATCGATAGGTGTCAAAAGATAAAAAGAGTAGATATGAGATAAGATAAGCGATAAGGATCATCTGAAGAGCCTGGGTCATCACGTGTTATCTTCTCAAATGAGAGTGTTAGATTTAGACTAAGAATCGGACGAAAAAAGATAACCTGTTTAATCAATCGATCTATGATTGATGCTCTGTGATAGTTCCTGTGCTGCCTAGGTACAATTTGTCAAAGTGTGGGGCTCTGCCCCTCACTTTCATTGATGCTTTATTTCTTCGTTTTTCGCTCATACTTAAGTTTCGGCATGCGCTCGTGCTGTTGGATGTATTACGTAACCTAGGGGTATTCTAGCCGATTCTAAGTTGTAGCAGGGAAAAGTTAAATCTTGCCCTCCACAACATCAATAGCACCTCAAATTCAAACAGTGCCTTCTATTCAAATACGGAAAGTGGCTGTTACATTTACTGTAAGCGATAATAGAGCCGAGCAATGAAAACCTACCTACCTACTTTGTCCCCTACCGAGAACCCTCCAAACAACAAATTTATAATCAATGTCTCAATTTAGACCTTACAAGTCTCTTCAAAGTCATTTAAAGAATGACCCAGTCCCAGTGATGAACGAATATTGCTACACTATTGCTAATAATTAATATAAGATACGTGTATATCTTTGGCAAGGTATTTACAGTCGGGGCCTGCTTTTGCCTCGTTCTCAAATAATTTCAACGTCTCTTAACTAGCCTAGATGCAAGCAAGCCGTCTTAAGACCCCTTTAAAGCGAACATATCCGCTTTCGAGGACCTCTCCAACTGATCTGAGGGTGGAGCTCTTGACTTTGGAGTCCCCTGGTTTTGGTACTGGCTCTGGTTTGGCCTGTGTTACCGAGTTTGGCGTTTTATTTTGATTTCTTATCCCTTCCTCTACTACTGGTTCGTCGGAAGTCTCAGCCGTGTCATGCCCCATAAGTCCTGTCTCTTCTGCGACTTCGCTGGGACTTGTCCAGCTGTTTTCTCTAGTTAGTATGGTGCTATCTAAGCTTCCGTATCCCGAATTCCTAGCTTGCCTCTGCATGCTCGTTTGCTCCAGTATCTTTTTTTGCCACTCAATCCGCCTTTGGTCTTTGGGTTTTCTGAGTGGTCCTCGTCCCTGTTTTTGTGAGCTTTTACTATTACAACAATACAACTATACAAAAAGTAACATACCCGCAAATGTCCAACAACGCTATATTTCTCGTCAAATATGGCGATTGTCGAGTTACCATTGCTGCTCTGAGGCTCATGAAGAACCTTTTTATAATCGTCGCATATGACCTTTAAGCGATCATGAAATACCTCGACCTTCCATCGATCCTGGGGGTTCGGCTGAAGCAGCCCGTTCTCAATGATGTCTAAGAAATCTTTCATGGTGGCCGGGCATGCCTCGTGAGTTCGGAGATTATGAATCCACTAAAAAAATTAGAACACGAATCATAACGCCGCGCGAGTACTCACATTCTTCACCGATGGTTTCACGACCGGAACATAGTTGTGAATGTTGAAGAACTTGTCTTCTCGTATAGAATGACTTGGAATATCATCCTCGATTCGCGCGTCACTGAATTCGCGTCGCTTATATCCGATAAGAAACCAAGAGATGAACTCGAGGAGAACACATCCTAAACTCCACATATCATACGCTTGGGAGATGGGTGAATTCATGTCGAACTCAGGTGGTCGATATGTACGCGAGAATCCACCGATTCTTTTTGCAGCAATTTTCGAAACGGAGAGCGCAGAGTGGAAGCGAGTCAACCCAAAGTCGGTGATAACGAGATGGTGATTGCCTTCCGGTGTAGAGAAGAAAAGGATATTTTCGGGCTTGATATCTCCATGCCTCCCTCTATTATCGAAGGGAAGTTGGTCATCGGCGCAGGCATGATCGTCAGTCCACGGAGAGTAATGGTGAATATTCCACAGCCCTTCAGTTATACCCAAGCATTGACCGAGGACCCATTGAACATGCTGTGGTGTGGTTGGCACCTCCTTCTGCTGCCAAAGGTCCACTAAGTTTCCTTGTGCTAGTGGAAATACTAAGTAATATTTGTCGTCATGTTGTAGTGCCATAAGCAATCGAATTAGGTGGGCATGCCCCGATCGTTTCCCACTAAACCGCTCCAGGGCTCGGACCTCGTCTCTATACGACTTGAAGTTTGCGGAGATTTCCTTTACTGCAAACTTACATTCTCCATCTGCTGCTTCCTGGATCACGTTAATTAGCCTCGTTGTACATTTATATAACATATACCGTGGTTAGGTCTAGCTCACATAGTTATGATGGGCTGGATGGATCCTAACCCTTCGAACGATCCCATACCCACCAACTGTTGGCTCATACCATTCAGTGAAGGGAAGCCGAATCTGGGGATCATCGAATTTGTAGAAGCGTACGGGACCTGGACTCATATCGAAGAATGGAATGAGATATCGGTATTGTCCGTGACAAAATAGCTCGAAGTCACGACCACCTTTGCGATTAGAGAGATAGTTCATCGTTGGACTATTCTCAGCATCACCATTCTTGTGGAATTGAATTGTAGTTCCGGTCATCCGGGATGGATAGCGCCTCAGGGGAAGGTCGGTATCATGTATCTGGTTTTGGATGAAGGATTCAAGTGATTCTATCCCGTCCGAGGCATATATAAGTGTCGCCAGTATCATTAGCCGGCTATGTTCTGGTTTCTCATGGCCAACCTCACTGACCATTTGATCCACCGAGATGTTATTACCGCGAAAAATATCCTCGAACGCGCGTTTGATGATGGGCTTTCGGAGGAGGCGAAATAGTCTATCTAAAGGTAAGAAGGGCGAGTGTCGGTAGTGCCTGTATTCGAGGTTTTCCTCCAGTATAGTTCGGAGATATTGAATACACGATTCTTTGTCTGTCCATTGGTTGTTCAAGTCGTCCAAGTCGCCTGTGTTTGAACTCGATTCAGATTCAGCCGGGCCAGAAGACTCAGGAACGCCAAGTGATATCAACTCAGGGTTAGGTTCTTCGATATTCAACGCTATTTCGACAAGAACGTTAGATGCTTTCTTAAAATTTGCGGGTTGTGTGGTAGCCTTACATTTCATGTGTTTCTGCCATGCACATCTAAGCCCATAATCTCGGACCGTCACAATTCCTGCTAAGTATTTAGCTAATGTCTTGGCTGAAAGTCATAAGATACGCCTAAGAATCCCTTACCTTCCACCATAGACCGTGCATCCTCGCTTTTCCGGGGGATGGACATTGCCTGTGGAACTTGAAAAGGATTTCGACGCTAGTAATCAAGTACTAACTCTTGCATGAGTTAGAATGGAAGACTTTAAATGGTATCTTAGAGTTGGCACTGAACCTTAGCAGTCGTCATTACTAATCGGTTTAGTTTTTTATTGAAATGTAGGCTTTGGATAGACATTTCTGGGGCTGTAGACAAATTCATAGCATAAATAGGTCAGTATTTCATCAGCTCAGAGGATGAATAACCCCCCACCCCCCTGCTACCATGTGTGAGTAAGAATCTCGACAACATGCAAAGTGCAATTCTGTGATGGGAGGAAGGCCGACATGTGTTCGGCGGAGTTGCGTCCATCTCGGTTACCGATAATGAAAAAGAGGCTTGAAATTGAAGCACCCCCAAGTCTTCACCCGGCGACAGCGAGGACAGGGGGAAAGGTAATCCGGCTTACACACCATGTTTTCGTGCGACTTTGAAGTGAGTAGAGGAATCGTGAGTCCGGTCGAGAAGTTATATGTGTACAACGCTGAAGTAGGTCGATCCTATGTGTGTGTATGTATCGTCGCACGCAGCCTTGCGTAAAGTGATGTTGAGTATGAGGCAGAAAATGGGAACATTACTTGCACCTTGGTCCTGGTGGCTTAGACCAACCTCAGGTCCTGCTGATATGCCGATTCTTACTTCTTTTGGCAGAGCCGTTTAGGAGTTTTCTCCGTGATTTCGGTGAACCACGGCCCCACCTCGGTTCCACCCGGAAACTAACGACAAGACCTACAGCTAATAGGACTTTTTGAAACCAATAGAAGATGAGTACTCTAGATATCCTACAGAAGAGCCTCATCGGGGCGGTGAATTGTGATGACGTGCATGACTGGGTGTTCATGCAGTATGCGCAACCCCGAGTGGAGACGGCATGTCATGCATGGCAGATACTTAATAACCGAGGAATTAGATTTTCTTATTGGACCTAGGCTTATCTTTAACAAAAGGCATATTGAGTTATCCTTCGGATTTTATTCCATTTTTCTTGCCCAGGGTCCCTAGATGCGACATAATAAAAGGTGACCAGTCTGCATTTTGAGGTGATCGGTCCCATAGCTGCCGAAAGTTGATGCAGCCAACTTACTATTGAGTCTGGACATGAGGCTGACTGTATCATGAGCTGACGTACGATTGAATACCTTGACGACAAGAATATTTGTGCACTTTAGGAAATATCTTCGCGAAAAATGTGCCAATTTTTTTGACCCCGGCTTGGCTAGGTAGGTGTTAATAGGACCATAGAATACCTACCTAGGTATTCACTTTACAGATTTCTGTTTACCTATTTCCCAAAATTCGGTACAAAAGCGAACATTTCTCGAGAGTTTGAAATCAGTGACCAAGAAGACTTATATCGAACCCTTATCTCTCAGTTTTCAGAAATATGCCTCGCCGGTCTCAGAGCGATCTAGCCAGTGCACATCATGCAGCTCTCCCAATGCAGTAAATTCGCCATGCTTCGGTCAGCTGAAATTCGACACATTGACTCCCAGGCAATCCCATTGGTTATATGTATAAGCCTCTACGCCTTCCAAGCCATCGATAATTGCCGCGCCACTAAGCCAGAACTTGGAGACACCTGCCCCATTCAGTCAGACCACATTTGAGAATTTTCATAATTTGCCCATTTCATAACGGTCGAGCTTCTGTCGTATTAAAGATCTAACTCCCGGTTTGGTGTGCGATTTTGGGCCGCACAGGAAGCTTCTCCAAGGCATTTCGTTGCTTTCTAATTGAAAATTCATCAGGACCCAGTTCACAGCTCCTTTGTGAGCAATGGAAGCATCCTCGCAGAAAGTACCGCTATCTAAAGGGAATGCTAAGACAGATATCACGGTTATTCCATTACACTCCCATCACTTTGAAAACCCTCAAGAGCTTTCCAGTGTACTAAAGACATTCTGGGACGACAATAAATTCAGCGTTGAAATGCAGAACGACATGTATATTGTTCGAGTCTCCGGCCCTCCGGCTGAGAGTAAGAGCAAGGAATTCGAAGGAGCACATGAGTAAGTTGGTGGCATATGGCGTTCAAGTATTCTAATACTAATCAGCTGCATCTTACAGCATAACCAGTCTTATTAAAATGGCCAATAGAAAGAAGCAAGGGAAGGAAATCGGAGTCGATACGAAAGGAGGCTGAGTGACAAATGGTCTGCGTTTAGGCATAATTAGGGCTCACCTTTTGTGACACTGAGGCAAAGGGCGGTGGCAGTGGAAGAGGGGAATGGATATACGGGCGAATAAGCCGAAGAATCTTTTCCATGTGTCCGTCGTTAGGGTGGCGTGGTATCTTGTCCTATCTATATCGGTGTGCTTTCATTGGTTCTTATACTACTCACCGATGTTAATGGATGTGTGCTGGCCAGATAAAGTATACAGCTAACCAGGCTTTACGAGCCTGCCTTATCAGATCGGCATTGCTCAAACACGCTGGATGAATTAATTGGTTCGAATGAGCGCAGCCTACATACATCAGGCTTTCAGGCATATGGAACTTTTAGACTTGGTGCCTTATGTTACCCACCCTTGCACGATATTGTAGAATATTGGCCACATACGCAACCATATTACAACACGGCACCGGACTACATATATATTACCCCCAAAGAGTCAACCTCGACTCTCTGCAGTTCCTACACAATCCCGAGCAGTAGTTTCAGACTTTCATTTCATCCATAGTCATTTCGCCACTTATTGTAATTTTGATAAGGCGCAGAGTACGTCACCAACTGCTAGCATCATGACCTCAATCCCAGGGCCAACTGATTTCAGATATGAAATCGAGGAAAGCCTTGTAAATTGTGTTAAACTATTGGGGAATGGCAAGTTTCTCCCGGAGAGCCAAATCGAGCGTCTAACGACATCGCAAAAGATTGAAGAGGTACTCACAACATACGAAATACCCCTCGAAGGCGATCTTGTGAAGTTTATTCAGCAGCAAGCAGCCAAAGTCTTCCTAGCTTTGGTTTACAGTGAGCTAGTACCAAGAATACTCGAGTTTAAGTCGCATGGCTTCTGCGACGATCATTTGCCAATTGATAAAGAGCCTGGACGAAACCCTCGAATCCAATCCCTTGACGATGGTTCCCCTCAACCGCGATCGCAATATTGGGAATGTTTCTCCAACTGGAAAATTAGCGATCTCGACTACTTTCTCGTTAACCAATGGATCTTTCTTGCACCGCTCTTCAGGGGCCAAGGTGGAAATCAATGCCTTACCTACCGTCACCTTGACTACCGTTGCCCACTTCCTTTCATTAGTCTGGATAACTCTTCGATAGGGAAATTCAGCACAGTCCACAAGGTTGAAATTCCTGGGACATATCTCGGCAATGGCGACAAAAATACCGTGGTTGCGGTGAAGAAGTTTCACGACAATACCGATGAATACTTTCAAAAGGAAGTTGGACTACTGCAAGAGATTCTTGTTCTTAACGATGTGAACAACCATGATCACATCATTAAGCCACTTGCTGCGTTCGAAAATGGGACCCATCAGTGCGTCTTATTCCCATGGTGTGATGGAGGTATGTGTTTTACGCTACAGAACAAAGAAAGCTAGCTAATGAACGTGATTCTCCTGGTAGGAAATCTTCGAGATTATTGGGGAAGGGAAAAGTCCGATGAGCCCGCCAAACCTGAGCTGATCTCTTGGACACTGTCGCAAATGGCCGGCCTCTGCAGTTGCCTCAAATGGCTCTGGGACTCCAATTTTCGGCACGGAGATCTTAAGCCTGAAAATATCCTACACGAGGGCCGTAGCGGAAATTTCCTGATAGCGGATGTTGGGATCTCTAAGGTCCACCCCGAAGTAACCGCGATGCGCAACAGGAGCACATCCACAAAGTTCGCCACATATCGTTACGAAGCTCCCGAGTTCATAACAAACCATGGTAAGCGTATCCCTTTATCTCGGGACTTCGATACTTGGTCCATGGGAGCTCTTCTCTTAGAGTGGTTACTTTGGCTTTCGAGATACAAAGAGGGTCACTTAGCTCTCTGCGGTGTGGATAAATTCTGGAATGAAGACGAACAAGGACAGGTTAAGGTGAATCCCAAGTGCCGAAACCTGATGCAAGAAATGAGCAATGTGATGGACACCAGCACCCCAGACCATTCTTTCAAGCGTCTCTTGGACTTGATTCAGAAAAGACTACTAGTAGTTCGACTAGCTAGTGAAGGAAAACCCCTTCTATCCGGTCGAGCAAAAGCCACCGAGCTTTCAGACTGTATGAATGATATTGCGAAGAGTTGCTCATACAGTCACGAACCCATTACATGTGAGACAGTGGAAAATATCGAGAGGCTTACAGAGAATCTCTACCCAAGCGATGGGAGTAGTACAGCTGTGGAAGATGGCGTCTCAAGTCAGCAGTATACAGCGCAGCGTCCTGATAGGTATGACGAGGTACGTGAGCCATGGGTGCCAGCATGAGAAATGTTTAATAATGAAGTAGCTAGGAAAACAGGTAGATGACGTTTGGAAGTCCCAGACGGATAATAACTTTGGGTGTCGAATCCTGAGGGATTTTGATTGGGACTTTCTTAAAGCGTTATCGTCCTGGGCCACCTTGTGTGGCTCTTGCGAAACCATAGATATCACGTTTCCTGACTCGCAAATGATCTCGTACAATATGTCGAGTCTCATGATTATGTCAAAAACTTGCAACTTATGTGCATTGCTCGGTCAGTGTCTTCTAAACGTTGGAGTTAAGAGAAACAGTGCTGGCAGACTTGTTTATAAAGATTCGACACTGATGGATGAGGCTACCGGTATGCCTGTCATCTCCATAAACAGAGATATTAGTAGGCTCCTTTACCTTCGCAAACCTTTCGTCTTAGGTTGAATCTGACCGTCATTTTAGAACTCAGCGTTGACACGCTACATGCTGCCCGCTTCGGGCTCCCACAGCTACCTAAACCTGGAAGTTTAGAACAGTTGAAATTCATACGCGAGTGGTTATCAAACTGCGATGAGTGTCACGAATGCAGACCCCCTCCGTCGCCTACTGGCGAGTCACGAATGCCTACGAGACTTTTAGATGTCGGGACAAGTACTAGGCCTACCATACGCTTAGTCAATACTGACGGTCAGCCAGACTCCGCGTATGTAGCCCTTAGTCATTGCTGGGGTAATGTCCCAGAAAACTTACGATTCTTCACCAACCGTGATAATATATGCAGCCGTGAGAACGGCATTGACTTCGAAATGTTACCCAAAACCTTTCAGGATGCTGTAAAGGTAACGCGAGGCCTCGATATACGCTACCTCTGGATTGACTCATTATGCATAATACAGCAGGACATGGAGGATTGGGGAGTTAACGCAGGGAAGATGGAGACAGTCTTCAGTTCGGCATATTGCACGATCGCTGCTACCTCTGCCACCTCTTATCTAAATGGCTTTATTCATGACCGACCAGATAGACCATACGTGGCGATTCAGAAGGGTCACGGTAAAGTTTACTTTTCCAAGTACATCGACAACTTCCAGAGTGATGTCGAACAAGCTGTACTGAACAGTCGCGGGTGGGTGTTGCAGGAGAGAGCATTGTCGCGAAGAACTATTCATTTTACTTCAAACCAAGTATACCTGGAATGCGGAGACGGCGTCCAATGCGAGACTCTGGCCAAATTGCACAAGTAAGTTTTATCTCTGTGCAACGCAAGGTATTGATATGTTTACTGACGTTTTATTTGCAATCCCAGCTCCAAGGCAGAGTTCCTCGGGGATCCCAACTTTCCTAAATCCGCACTCCAATACTTTCGTGCCGGCAGGATTGTCTTATTCCAAGCACTCTACGAGATGTACTCCAAGCTTGCTTTCACTGTGCCTACTGATCGATCCATGGGAATCATTGGTCTAGAAAGGCGTCTAGCTAAAACATTTGAGACCCGCGGCGATTACGGAATTTTGGAGTGCTACTCAGGGCGCAGCTTGATATGGAAGCGGAAGTGCCCTGGTAAGCTAAAACGCATCGAATACCCGGAGGATTGCGCCGTCCCATCGTGGTCGTGGATGTCATACAGTGGAGAGATATCGTACGTCTCTGCGCCATTTGGCGGTGTGTCTTGGAACAAAGAGAAAATTGATATTTCTTTTGGGGAGGACGGTCGGCTACGAAATATGACGCAGACGCTCGCAGGAAAGCCGAAGCCTGAGATCAAAGCGCCTGTCACGAACATCAACATAGACAGGTACCGCGACGAAATTCGACAGCGACTGATTCTCGACGATGACACCGTTGATGATCCCGTCACTCTGCGTTGCGTCGTACTCGGGAATGACAAGCAGGGTGGGAAGGACACAAGGTGCTATTATGTAATCGCGATCCAACCCTGCCGTGAAGCCTCCTCTAAAGGCATATACAAGCGGGTCGGTGCTGGATCTCTTCTGGAGAGGCATATATCTACGGCTCGGGGAGAAGAGGTAAAAATCCAATAAGGACTTGACCAAGCACGAGACAGAATGAACTGGCTCTCTTATAAAAAATAAATCAGCGGAAGTCTCCACTTTGAAAGGAAATACGAGACACTTGGTGCTCTCAACTCAGTCAATGGTTCTATTTTATTTCATAGCATATATTCTCCCTTGGTATCCCGTTACATTCCATGATTCTAGACCAATGATAGACTAAAAAGGGGTTTTTTTTTTTTTTTTTCATATGCCGTCGTAAGTTGGACTCAAGTAATATCTAGATTTCAACTAATTGAACTCATTTATTACTGTTACAGTAGCCCTAATATGTCTGAATAGTTGGTGCACTGATAAATCCGTGACCTGGCCGGATTTTCTCAACACTTTGGTTTTAAAGACCTTGCCGATAGCCTTTATGTGTCTAGACCTGACATCTCAGCCTACCTTTGGAATGAAAGCAATCTTGATAAGGCGTGTCTCAGTTAGTTTACCGTACTTCATGGCGAGAATAACCATGGGTCGTGCCCTGAAGGCTGGCTGAGACACAAGTTGCACGTGGCAGGTGTGGGCTGGCTAGGAATCTTCAGCCATGATGTCGTATTTGGGTTTCCGCCTTCTCAAATTGCTGCCGTTGGCTTCGGTTCTTCTCCGCCTCCCATTTATGAGCGGTAGAGCTTCATAGTCGATCGATGTCTATAAGAGCGGTCCTCGTCGTCAGTTATAATGGCAATTCCTGTTCTCCACCACAACACGTCGACATCATCCAACACAATCATCAAGTCTTCGCCTTTCTAGTCATACTCATCAGCAATCTGCCATCGTTGGTTTTTCGTGCCCATTTTTACGCATCCTTAAAGTCATCTTCCAAAAATCGCCAATCCAAAACACAGCCATGCATCCTATCTCTATTATCATCGCCGTCTCGGCAGTCATCTTCGCGCTCCCTCGCCCGCACCCGCACCCGCACCCGCGTCCCCAGCTGGGCAGCAGCTTATCCAACACCATCGTGGATGGCCTCACCGACGCCCTCGGCGTCTCCAAGGGGCACCACAGCAATAAGTCGGGATGCAACCACGGCTTCAATAATGGGGCGTACACAGCTTGCATAAACGACTGCGTGGCGTTATGTGTAGACGGCGATTCAGGATGTCACGATTGCTTCGACACATGCTGTAAGTAACCCTGTTTCAGGACCCCACCTGGAGGGTGTGGAGTACCTATATCTCTGAGGATTTCGTGCTAACTTGGTGATGTCTCAAGCGCCGCACATTGGCTGCGAAGATGAGGACGAGGACAATGACAACGAGGGAAATGGCAACAGAAACAGCAATAACGGAGGCTCTGATCATCATCGCAACAACACAAGCCCAGCTTTGGGCTAGTCTAACTGATGCGTTTGCATCCGCGAATCAACTAGAGCAGGCTCGGGATTGGCCCTGGAGGTCGGGATCGGGAGGACAAGATACCATTAGAGGCGGAAAGGGTTGAACGGAGGAAGAAATGATGCGGTTATGAGCTTATGACTATACGGCGAAATGATATTATCATAGAAATCAAAATGAAAAATTTGTTCAATTTATCTCGTTGTTTTCTAGCGGCTGCGTTCAGTAACCTTTGCTGATGAATGAGGGGTTGGCGAGTTGGCGAGTTGGCAACGAATCGTCAGTCTTTACAACGATCGGTATATAACAATCATCAATTTAGGCGAATAAATGATGATGGGTCGATAACACCGCGTATTAGGATTTGGTGGAAGGTATGTGAAGGTCGCACTCCTCCATATGTTGGAATGAGGTTCAGAAATAAATAATGAGGCTCAATTTGCCCCTCTCTTCGGGGGACAATTGGTACCTGCCTAAGGTGCCTGGCCCTAGGCACTAGCCAGAACCAGTTAGGCCACGTTTGGTGGGGTGAGTCACCTAGGGCAGCCTGCCCCACTGCTACGAAATGCATAAAAAGCCAGGGACCCTCCTCTCAATCTTGACCTTTCTTCTTCTCTTTTCTTCTTCATCTTAGTGCACGGGCTTTAGGCGTCACAGTGAGGAGCAATCCGAGTGCGTCTTTTTGCTAGTTGAAAACTATTTACTGACCGCTTCTGTCTGGATTTATCTGGGTAGGGAATTTTTGAAACCTTCAAATCTGTTGATGACTCTTTTCGTTGCTGCTCTGTCCCGCGCTTGGACGGACGTGAGGAAGAGGTCGTTTTGGATGGCAACGACGAAGCGATCGAGACTTAACCTCTGGTCATTCATAGGTGAGGATCTCATAACTACCATATGGTTTTGCCTCGGCGGTAAATGTCGCGTTTCTGTCCTTGCCAACCTAACGCGAAAATTAAATGAGCCGATCACCACAATGTCGGGCCCCGGAATACATTCTACGCGGCGGCCGCCCAGTTCTCTAGGTACATCGATTGATTGGGTTAGGTACCTCGACGACCTAAAGGACGCGACACCTGCGCCTAATCCCACCGGCATTGGTGCTAAGACATGCTAATGATCGGGGACCTAGTACTTGCCCATCCATTCCCACGATCGCCTCATCAGTCTATTACCTTGATTCTCTCCAATACCCTCTCGTACATATCTTCCAGGGTAACTTGGGTGTCTTGCCTCATAGTTATCGTCGTCTACTTACTCATCTTCGGCTCCCTGGCTATGCAATCTTCCTTCCGGCTCACCCTCGCCAGGTCTCATACCTATCGTCACTGATCGGAACACCAGCGTTGACCAGCGCGGATATGAGTATCGGGTTTATTGCTGATATGGCCCGCCATAATGTATACAATCTAATTGTATAGGTACCTATCTACAGGACCTTATTTCTAGGAGCAAGCCACTATATATTGTTATGGACCCTGTTTCTAGATGTACCTGCCCTACATCGACAGCAGCTTCATGAGCTACAATTGGGCCGTCCCCGCGGTTGAAGAACGCCTCTACCACTTCCGGGCGGTCATTATGTGAAGCGCCATAGATGGGCCACGTCCATTTCAAGGAAGGACCAAGACTGCCGCGCGATTAAGCAGAAACTGCACCATCGATAATGACCATGAAGCAGCAGTTATTTTCTTCTGAAGGCAAAGTTGCCATAGCCCCTTCAAGGCATCCAAAACCTAGTGGCTCGTTTGCTTGAAAGGGCATTGCACCAAGCCACGTGCCTTCATATAATCAATAACTGCCCCCATTTCATCCAAACCCTTGCCAGCATTGCGCTTAGGCCCGATAGTCATCAGGTCATATCCTTCAGGATGATATTTCGTTTCGAAACTACGAGGAACTTTGCCACCAAATGCCCTAAGGACTAATGCTGACAGGCTCCACTGGGTTTGAAACGTCGGCTGGACGTACCAAGGCCGCATACTTAATTGCTGAAAGTTGTACAAGCCAGACGTTGGATTTGGTCCGTCATCGACAGCCTTGACAGCCAAGGCGGAGGGTCGAGGAAGGCAAAAATGTCTAAGGAAGAGCTTTTGGATCCACTTGTAAGTAGATATTGACGTCGCTAGTATTAGGCCGGGGGATTCGAGGCTGAAAGAGAAAAACGTGTTAGCTATTCGCTATGCTCAGGCACGGTGGTGATAAGACTAACCACAAGCTTGTTCTCATCGTGGAATCAAGTTCTGCCGCAACTAACTTCCGGGTTAGGATCGTGATGGCCCGAGGTAACGACTTCGTGGCTGAGTCAACATAAACTCTAACATAGGCATCGTTTGTGGATCGAGGCTCTGCAACCTGCTTTTCGTAGAGAATAGTCCAGTCGTTCAGCTCTTGTGCGAAGTGCAGGCCGTTTTCCCAGCCACTGGCGGAAGATGGCAGCTGAGAAAAAGGAATTCCCATATCCTCTCCAAGGTTCCGATGGAATATTCCAATAGCACATTTCTCCACATCGGACAGCTTCCGCCATTCCCCGGTGTCCACGACCCGGAAAATCTCTACCACGCCGCTACCTAAAGTATGTAGAAGGTCCTCGTCTAAGATCTTACCAGCCTGGCGGTATCTAGAGTGGAGATAATTCATTCGCGCAACCGCTTGCATATAGCGCTCGGAGGCCGGATGGCGGGACTGCGCTTCTCGTAAGATTATTTCAGTATCGATCATACGCTTGCCTCCGTTCCTGTTGTTATTCTGCCCGGTAGCAGCGAAGAGTTTCGACATCGTTGGGATTCCGCCAGCCTATCAACTGGGTTATTAGCCGTATTACGAAGTTATTCGCGATCGGTCTCTACCTTGAGTAAAGCAACCGTCCGGGCTTTGGTAAATGCCGCCGGGAACTCAAGCTCTTGCAACTTTTTCATGATGGCGTGGGCATCGTCACTTGTCATATCGGACAACGACCGTTTCCCATCACCATAAGGAGAGGCAATCTCTTTAGCACGGCGGTAGCGCAAGAGTCGCACCAGGATCATATATCCTAAGGCTAGACTGAGAGCAAGTGGCGCGGTCGTATCAAGAAGTTGGGCCATCATGTTGGACTAATAGCGTTGGTTTACTATGAAGACCATCTACCATCGAGGCCAAACTAACCCCGAGCAATATATACAAGGCAGCGATGCCAACAAGGAGAATTGCGTTAGATACCGAGGCATGTCATCATCGACATATGCCATGCCTTTACGCATCAGAGACCCTAATTCTTTACCTACCTAGGTATATGCCCCCAAGACAAGAAATCCTCAACACAATTTGTGATTGGGTCTACATTTTGTTGAGCCCGTCGGCGTTCCGGTGTGAGAAAAACATACCTCGGCAGCGGGTGGGGCTCTATGGCCGGAGGGATTTGCATTGCCATGCGATCGCCCATCGAACTAACCCAAGGTTATTAAGGGGGAGGGTGTCTTTTTCGTCTTTTGAGAGTTATAATCAGTGAATTGAATTTTGACCTGTGAAAGACACGATATCATTGCTGACTTAGTGGACTTTAATAATGGCCAGTGAAGAAGGAAGATCATGACCTATCCATGCAGGCTTGGCTGAATATTACGCAAACGGAGACAACTTAGATCCGTTGGTTTCAAACAGAATCTCACGAAATAATGACGGTTGAGAACTTATAATCGTAAATTCAGATTCTGAAGAGAGAAGTTCCCGAATCTACCTTAATAGAAGAATTACTTAGGGATGGACCTCCTGTCTTTCAATCTTGAACCAAATTAAGGGTCACGTCAACCGCCCGACAAGCGGAACTCTCTAAATATAAGTGTCCTGGGTGGTTAGGTATGTAATCAACTAAACCCCTCCCTCTTATTGACACCTACTGACCAATACAACACCCTTTTACCCACCATCTTTATCAGTCCGTCCCTAGCCGCTTGGTTTCGTGTTTTTAACTTGTGCAAGGTGATGAATTTCGAATACTACAGGTCTTAATTGCGATCGCGGAAGACGGACAGACGGCCTCTGTGGCTCACGTCTAACATTGACTCTGGCGACATCTCTCTTTCTCCCGAGCTTCTCATCTAGATCTGTTTCTTAGCTGCTTCAATGCTACCATGTAGCGCCTGTAAGTTCTCAATGCGGGGGCAGGTTTAGCGGATGGGATGAGGGGACTTTCAGGCGGACGGCCTCAGCTTGCCCACTAACCTGGGGTTATTTGAGGAGCTTGGGGTTCTCTATCTTACGGCGGAAACCCTCTGAACTACCACTTTTAGGGTATCAAATTTTCTTAAGCTCATATATGCGGGCTTATAAGGCTTAATGGTGGGTTATACAGTGGTAAGCCCGCTCTGGCTTAGGACGTTAGCCATTCTCAGCAGGCTTATATGAGGGGTTTAAGCCTTATGAGCTTTGCCCTATAAGGGCGCTGTAATATCCCGCTATACCCGCTATATTCTAGGCACTACAGTCACTGTAATATACTACTACGACAACCTAAAAATTAATTAATCGCAAAATAATTCCATATGTGAGTGCCTTACATAATCTACCTAAATAAACACTACTTAATTTCAAAGCCAGGTTTAATAGATGATTAAAGGTTAATATTAATATGTAAAAAGGAAAAAAAGCTAAGTACCTAAGTCAATTAGGTTAGCAAAGAAAGACACGCGTAGCCATTTTCCATTTCATGATGACAAATCGAGACGAAAGCATTAGGTAGTGCACTAGCACCCAAACGCGTTAATGGGTCGCATTCAACGCTTGAAAATACATGTCCTGCCATTTACAGATCACACAGGTACTGTGGCCACTAGGGGTCACCCCTAAGAAGCCTGTATGGTCTTTGGCCTCTCACCCTGACACCTTGCCCGACAATATTAACCCCGAAGGGTTGTTAGCTGCCATCAGGCGCAATACCCCTCTTTCTAGGCACTATTCTATTCACCTAGGCCTGCCTCAGATATCGTCGCCAGTATTGATCACTACATCAAGTCATCACGAGGGAATTATACGCGCCACTTTGAAAATTCTTCTGCAGAACGTAGCGATGGCCTGCCTAGTCTAGTCCCGAGTTTTATTGACGACCTGATCGTCGAGCATTACCACGGCAGCACGGTCTTCTCTACATTTGCCAGGAGAAGGATAGGCGGTCTAGAAATCGGACGTTTGCTTTGATCTAATCAGCAAGGACTAGTACGCTGCGTCAATACAAGGTTCGAGCGAACCTGAGGTTCTCGCTCCCAATTACACAGCTTGGAACGCAGTTGAACGAGATGAAGCTGATATCCAAGGTCCCGACTTAGTTGGCATGATAATCTTTGAGACATTGCATATGCAGACTGAGAACGAAACGAACGAACCCTGGCAGGAAGCAATAGAACGAGGTTGACGAATAATTGTTCAACCGAGAGCCCGATCCTGCACCCGCACAGTAATGTTTACGGGATATGCAGATTGATTGCTCGGTCATATCGGTGTCTTATTATAATATGAGTTTCGATACACAAGTTATTGTTTGAATTAAGGAAAAGCTCAAGTTTCCCCGCTACAACTAGGATATCCGTAGATTATGTAACACACCCAACAATATCTGAAATTACATGCGACGCACCTAAAGACGAACTACAGTGTTCTCTTCTACCTAAATTGCTTGCTCGGTAGGTTCACAACCTTACTCACGAGAATTCCCCCACGCAGTAGGCATCGTCGGGCCTAAATTTGGTGCTGCAATCATCCTGAAGGACTAGGTTCCTATGTCATAAGCAGCGTCGAACATTTCAACTCTAGGGCTATATGCCAGGGGGTAGTTATATACCTACCTAGGTAGTTATACGGCGGAAAACTACCGGCTGGCTAAGACGAGCCGGGGCGGCCTGCTCGCGGCGGCGGGAAGCCCGCTGCGGGGCTGCGCGACCTGTGCTGCTACTAGATCGACGGCTACCTCGGCGAGATCGAGATCCACGCCGACGTGTAGCAGCATGGCCAGATACCGAGGGAGGTATGGGCAGGAAAATGACGCGATCTGGTGGCTGGCTAACGTGATGACGCTGGCCGGAGCCATCTCGACGCAGAACTTGAGGTTTGCCTGTTCCCGGGAGCGAGTGCCAGTGGGCGGCTAGTAACTATGAAGGGTTATGGGCGGGCTAGGGCTTCGGTTCTGTCGGGCCCTTTTAGAATCTTTCGAAGCGTGTCATCAACAGGTCCACCCAAATTATGAAGTTCCCGTGCTTGGAGGCAAGCTTCGTTGAGAGGGTTTTCTCGAAGGCAGGTTACTTAAGCTTCAAGAAATCGATTAGTAAGGGATTAATTAGTAAGATGTTAGTCATTGATGTTATATTAATAAGTTTCATTCATTACATAATCAAATTTATTCCATTCTTAGAAAATTCATCCGGCCACATTCTCCCGCTTCCTCATGCTGTGCAGCGAGCGACGGCCTTCAGGCTTCCACAAAGATGCACGTACACAGTCACCGCCAGCATCCGGACGGCCGGTAGCTACGGAAGAACTGGCAGTGGTCCCTTTAACACAGCCTCAGGATTTAATGGGCTCAGAGTCCTCACAGGTCCACGTTGACCATCGCGTCGGCGCTTTTATTTTGGAAAGGGACCCAGCTTTCGAGCTTCGAGCTCGTACACGTATGGATTGCAGTTGGGCCGCAAAGCAACGATGGGGTTGTGGGTTAGTGACGTTGCAAGCCAGCCCGCCAATAGCCACCGCGATGCGACGCGACCCCCTGGTCATCTCCAGCGTATCGGAGCGCCACCTCGCCCGCTGGACCCTCCCTTTGGGTGAGAGCGGTCAGTGCCTTGGGTGGGTTCGTCTTGGGAAATGAGTGAAAAGGAAACTATCGATTTTTATTTTTAAACTTTCTTCTTCACCGACATGCTCTCTCCGTGACGTTTTCCTAATTCTTCCCATCTCTCTTCCTGTCTTTTCCCATGCCGTCGCTTCGGCCAGCTATTCTCCCTTCTACATGTGGGAGAGCTGCGACGATGAGGTGCCCGCCGGGCAGGATCCGGACGTCGTAGGCCTGGGGGTATGTCCTTTTCGCCGATTTATATCTATATCTAGCTTGGTATTGGTCTTTTTACTCGAAGCACCGCTGACCTATTAAACTAGACCTTGATCGCATGCGCTGGTTCCGCGTGTATCGCTGTCCTATGCCTGGTGGTTCAATACCTAGTTTTCTATCTTCCCAAGGGTCGGGATGATCAGCAGTCATGTATTACAAATCCCATTGACGTCCTGCTATTGGGTGGATTTCGAAGGCCATTTAAGTACGTGGGTATCAAGTTTGGATGGCTAGCCACACCTCGGGATAAGAGAAGATGGCCGGCAGCATTTGACGAAGTATGGTTGACCGACTCTGTATTGGCTTTCTTGGTTACTGATATGATCATGTAGTATGTCCTAGCCCTCGGCGATGTCCAGCTAGCGATGGGATTTGCAGTGCTCGTGTACGGCTATGTAACATTACTGGAGCACGGTCTGTCGGTGTACTACTGGTGGCTCATCATGGGATTGGTGTAAGTAGCATCAGGCCAGAAAGTCAACCATGATATTGGAACCTAAGTTTATCTAACCCAACGAGACGATAGGTGGTTCTCAGTCGTGACGAATCTAGCAACTACCTCATATCTACGTACCTATTTTGATAGGCGTGATCCAGGCAAGCTGCGGTGGAGGACATTTCTTCTCGTCTGTCTCGTCGCGGCGCTGAGCTTTTCCATGGTACCGATTTATCCCATCAAGGAGCGACTTGCCTATGAGCGCGATGAGGAAACGCGACGCAGGATAGTCACAACGACCAATGTCCTCTGTTATATGGTTGGAGATGGCGCCAGAATCGATTCCCAACAGTACCGATCCGCAATTTTACTGCTAGGCATTGTTGTAGGAGTCGCTTTCGTCGTCATGGGAGTCCTAAGGCTTTGCGAAATGCCCAGCAGTGCCATCTTTAAGTGGCGTGATCGTTACAGGGGCGAGATGGAGCAATCATTCTTCGGAGATGGCGACAGCATTATTACCTGCATTCGATGCGAGCAAAGGCACCTACTGCTAGTTGTTCGCCCTATTCTAGCCTTCTGGCTCGTTCTGCGCGTCTATGTGGATCTACTGAACTCCGTTCTGACTGAAGTTTTCTGCGCCGCTGCTACGCTCGCCTGGGTCACTGTACGGTTCATTGATATATTACGCCTGGGTGGCAGCTTCGACACGATTATCCATCGTTGGAGTTTTGGTCAAGCTACTGCATTGGTTTTCT
Organism: Hypoxylon perforatum; assembly: GCA_028571165.1. Lineage (NCBI taxonomy): Eukaryota > Fungi > Ascomycota > Sordariomycetes > Xylariales > Hypoxylaceae > Hypoxylon > Hypoxylon perforatum. Next base: position 2,057,483 of record JAOXNQ010000007.1, read on the forward strand.
TCGCAGCCCCCTTTGGGTCGCTCCTAAGTCGTTTATGGAGTTGTGTTGGTGGACTTCATCTTCGCAATCAACTTCCTGTACATCCGTGGCTCCGAAGTGTCAAGTGGTTACCAAGATTTACTAAAAGAACGCAACTGGCGGAGCTCCATTCAGAAAATGGCACAGCCGAACGTACCGACGAATCTAGTCATCGATCTGGATCTGTGCACACGGAGAGATCGACCGAGCAGGCTGGAAAGGACAAGTCTGGTGTTGTGGAAATACGGAACAATTCACAAGATGAGAGAGCCAGTTTAAGGAACGTCGAGGACGAATCGAAAAAGATGTACGATGTAGGCGCTTACAAAGTGCTCTTATCACCCCGTTTTGTCATCGCTTTACCACTCATCGGCTTCGCAAATTTACTGCACCTTGTCCTTCTCCTTGCGCTTCCCAAGGTGTCCGGATACTCGTTAACCGCGGATGTTCTTTGGCGAACCGTCTTCTGGTATGTCGTCTACCAGCCTTTGCTCCTCTTTGCGTTTTTCCTCGCCGGGATGATTGTTGAAGAGAGGGTAAACCGGGAGAGACGGATACGAATTGCCTATCGAGTCATTGCGGCCATCGCAGCAATTCTATCTACGGCGGCTATCTTGGATACTCTCTACGGCCTTGGCGGCATTCCAATGTCGTATATAGGCATGGGAACTCTAGGATTAGTTCTACTTGTCTATCTCCTATACGGGCTAGTTGCTCGGCCTGGGCCACTGGCTAAAGGCAAGGGTCGCAGTCGATACCCAAGAGGTGGTACGAGGGATGTTGAAGAAGGAGATCCGCTTTTACCAGAATCGAGAAGGAAGGCCTCCCCAGAAATTCGAATTCCTGTTCGCAAACAGAAGCGGTGGCATGGACCTTCACGAAGACCTCAAGTCACACGAGGAAGGAGAAGTTATGGCACAATAGATTAATGTGCATGTTCTACGATGGTTCAAGTAAAGGCAGGTGGCATTGGTAATAGGGCAGATGGTGAAGCCCTAACGGGCATACACTCTTTGTTCAGGTCTGAAAAGGGGATAAAGGGGATAACGAGTTTCATATGTAGGGTGAAGAATGGATCATGACGAGATGTTAATACAGATACGTACCTAAAGCTTTGATCCTGTGCACCTTGATCACTGGCTACTGATTAAATTATTCAGTAATTCGGCAGCGGCAGTAATTCGCAAGTACTTCTCATGTAGATTGCAGGTCCTCAGGGGTAATGCTACGAACGAAATACCTGCTTGCACACCCAATATACAGTACTAGTGGGGGTATTCATAACTTTCAAGTACGAGTAGCTACGCTTTGCACACCGAAACCCCAGTAGCACTCGCCGCCTTGGTATGCGATCGCTGATTCTACTGATTTGCACACTGGTTCGCACTGCGGGGGCCAACCGAATAGATACCTCGTATCCTCGAGTTAGCGCCGTTGCCTGGTTGCCGGCGTAATCAACCATCGCCTCGAATAATCAACCATCGCCTCGAGTAATCAGCCGTCACCTTGAGCAACCAGCCGTCACCTTGAGCAACCAGCCGTCACCTCGAGCAACCAGCCGTCACATCGAGTAGCCAGCCGTCACCTCGTGTAATCAGCTGTTACCTCGTTGCCCCCAAACAATATTTAAGACGCGCCGTTTCCTGTGGCCGTCCAAACGCGAAATTCTCCCACACACAACACAACTCACAACTCCACAAACTACACAAAATTCACAAACTTCACAAACTCACAAACAAACAAACACATCCTTCCATTTAATATAGACAATACACACTGTCTTGTTATTTTATATAATTCATTAACACTGGTCTTCTTCACCAACACAGAAGACGGGGTGGCTCACCTTACAAGCCTACGACCGCGCTTGTCACAGCAATGAGGAACCCACTGTCACACAGCGATGAAGAATCAACCACGCCTACCAAGGCGAATCCCCGACAGACCCGAAAGCGTCTCAACGACGCCTAGTTCTCACTGCGAATTTTGGAAACACTTGGGGCTTTACTGTAAGATTTTCGCACATGGATAAACATGACCTCACACGCTGACAAGCCTCGGAAGTCATTCCAATCACAGTGTACAGCTAGGTCCAAACTCCTAGCTGTCGACGACGGCCTCCGGGCCCGGGTCGGCTTCAACACCGAAGAGGTATACCCGGGACCCGCCCAGCTTTCAGGTTCCCAGAAAGTGGGATCGTGATCCGCTCCTGGTACATCTCAGACGTATTGACACGGCCGAGATTCTTGACGTCGCCGACACGCTCAAGTGGCGCCTGGAGGCAACTGGGCCCCTCTTACCCGTCACGCTGCTCTTAACACACATGGGGCGTGTGACCAGTCGGCCGGAGACACCTTCAGCGACGACACGCACGAAGGGCGGCTGGGAAGTTAGGCCGCGGGCAAAGATCGTCATCTTGCCCCGTGGCCTGGCTTCACCCATGCCTGGCTGCAGGAGTTCCGTCTCGTCAAGGTATCCTCTTGAACCACATTCAACGAGTTCAAAGGGTGCCTTGACGAGACGGAACTATCCTCATCAAATTTTGGCGCGCAACTCGTCGACTGGATTGCTTCTACATGAAGCAGCACTTTGACGAAACTCAAAGACCCCGACTACAACTTTGGCGGGTAAGACCCCAATACACATGACACACTCTTAACTTATTCACATTCTAACAAACCTTAAGGGCCCGGGGCAAGAGCCAGGCTACACGAGCTGGCGGGTGGGACCCTCAATCATTCAACGATGCCTGTGAGCTTCTTCAGGAAACGAGCCACTCCGAGGCTGTATACTTCCCGGCATCCACCGGTGCGCTCGACTGGTCCACCATACAAGAGGAGCGTAAGTCCTACCCATATTCAACAGCCCAAGTAGTTTTACTTCATGATGGGATGTGGCCTAACAGGACACCTAGGGCCGACCATGCCTAACCTGGAGTGGATCGCTAACATGGCGATCGCTAACGTCACTTCCTTCCCTGTTCCCTCGGCCCTGGTGGCCACGTTTGACGACGCGTGGGAGGAATGGAACGAGGCAAAGACCTTGTTCGGGGAAACCCGCACCGCGGCCAACTTCTTTGTCTTCTGGCTTCAGGCGGAGCACGCCCTGATGCTCGCCAGCGGCCACTACATCCTTGAGCCGGCTGGCTATATACGCCTTCCACAGTTCATACTAGCGCTGCGCAAGGAAAGCAGCGTGTAACACCCCCCACGGCTCGGACCGACTCACCACCCGCACCCAGAAGAGCCGGGTCGATGTCCGCCATAGACTTATCCCTACGTGCGGCCCGGCTCCGGCTCTGGCCCCAGCCCACCGTGGAGCTCATGGACGCTGTACGCGCCCAACCAGTACGCGGTATCACTACGATGAGCGCCATCGATGAAACTCGCCACGAAACCGCCCGTGAGTTGTAAAGGGGAAGCAGGTCCGATGGCCTCAACGCCGGCCTCGGCGTCGACGCGCAGAACTTCTACCCGCCGACTGCCTGCACGTTCTTTGCCATGTCCATCCAACCTGGCTCAGGACGTTGGTGATACAAGGGACACCAACAGAGACGCTCTCAGCTGAGAGGAGCCGTACTCAAGTCAGGCTATGTAGTCTGTACTTACCAGGCTGTTGCTTGAGGATGGCGGCCATCCACATAGTCAACATACGGTGGCCGCCATCATCGAAGTTGAAGAAGCAGTCGGGGTGTAAGAACAGCCGGGGTACGAGGACACTGGCGCCCCTCCAAGATGGACTACATTGACCTTCCCTACCACAAGGAAGCACCCCCGTCGTCGACGGGTGGACATGTGCCGTGCGTACCGGCGCTTTCACGAAGAACGAACCTGTCGTGTTTTGCGAGATCGACCCTCCTTGCCTCTTAGGCCGGATACGTACTCGACGGTTACCAGCTGCGCGTTAAGCGCAAGCAGAGCAAGGAGCCGCATTCAATTCGGCACGTCCGGAGCGTCCCGGTATTCCCAGAGGACACGAAGAAGGAAATGGTGACTCCTGGCCGTACGAAGACCATCCGGCACCAGCGGAGCGAGTATCTGGTGCGAACATCCAAAGGAGAACTCGAGCGGGTCAAGGCAAAGCCCACGGTATCCGAATCGGTGCCTGCCAAGCCGACCACGCCGTCGGCCCCGTCTCTACCAAAACTCAATGGTAGTAGCACGCCGTTCGCGCCTGCATCGGCACCGCACCCAACCTCAGTTTGATCCTCGCTGGCTCCAGAGCGCAGACGACGAGCCCTCTACCGAGGCGGCCCCCCTGATATGGCCAATCCACACCGCCAGCAGTCGTGGAAACATGCAAAGTCCCACATCCAGCAGAGCTGCGGCCTGGCGCCGTACTTCCGTATAGGGAGTGCGAGGTCCGAGACGCAGCTGTTGCCCTTCGAACTGAGCTCAAAGCTCGACGAGTTCGAGACGTCGCTGGGAATGGCAATGGAGGCTCTCGTTGACGACGAGATCTCCGACATGGAGGAGATGGCAATCTACCATCGTGGCCTCCGACGGCCGGCGGATTTCCCTCAGTCGAGGCGCAGAGGAGACCAGTGAGGTAGACGACGAACCCGTCCGAAAGAGAACAAAGGAGGGACGTTTGCTTGAAAGGGACTACCTCAATTCTCATCGTTTCGAAGCTGGCTGACATTTGAACATGTCTTCAGTGTCGAGGTAGTTCCTTTCAAGCAGGCTTACATCAGCCGAAATATACGGCGACGGAACGATGGTCAGGGCAAGTCGGCCGAACCCCATGGCAACTCTTGAGGTGGTCGGCCGTCGGGGGACATCGTCAGTACTATCGACCTCTTAGAGATCCCGAAGTACTGACAGTGCCCCCCCCCCCGGACAAAAAGGCCAAAGAAAAAAAAAGACGACGCCGCATCGAACAACAGGCCTTTAAGGCCTACAAACGCCATCTGCGACCATGAGTCCTCGGAAAATGGAAGAAGCCGTCCAAGAAGAATGCCAAAGTCCGGAAAGCCCACGCCAGGATACCGGCTCACAGAATTAATCGGCAAAGGAAGCTTTGGTCGTGTCTACAAAGCGAACGACCTAAAGACGGCGAGCGTGGTAGCTGTCAAGATTATAGACGTCGACACCGCTATTACAACTGATACCCGTCTTTTCACCCGTGACACTGAGACCTTGTCAATCTCTATCTTCAAGGTCCTTGAAGAGCGCGTGCTGCTTCGCGACTCGACCCACGCTATTTTTCCGACCTGCAGTATCGTGGACGATACCCGAGACCAGAGTCGAGACCATCTTTTGGACTTTGACTTGGGAGTTCGCTCCCACAGGCACGCAACTCGTCGATCGAACACTCACTCCTTCCAGCCGGTAAGGTATGCCGACAGTACCTCTTGGCGCAATATGCACATTACACAACTCCCATCTCCCCTATCCTCCCCTATTACCAGTTACATTAAGGAGAGGGGGGCGGGGCTTGCCGGCGCCAGCTAACGGACGAAGAGCTGTTGAGGATACTTGGGACAGGGGTGTTTTTGAGGGGAGGGAGGAAGGGAGAGGCGGTTCACGATAGACAGATAGTTTTATCACAAGATGGATGCTTTGATTAATTGACAATTATAATTACATCTATTTTACAATCGTGAAAATGAACTTAGCATTATATGTAGAGTTATTATGTTGTAATAGCTACTAATTACCTTCGCAGCGCGGTTGTGTCTAATTTGATGGCTACACACACACAGATGCGATAAGTGTCGACACGAGATCATCTTTACACTCGGTAGATATAGTACCTGCCTGATTTCTCTTGATCACCTCATCAACCAATAGGAAGATGAGTTATATTCGTGACCGAGGATGCACTTCGCAACTTCTCGACTATGGGGTTTGTCTCGTAGGCCCCGTGTTTGAGGTTGAGGTTTCTGTGTCTCAAGCAAATTCGCGCAAGTGACCAAATTGAGGGCAGGACACCTAAGATGTCTTAACCGCAGTGCTGCTTCGACCCAGCTTCCTTCTAATGACATTATTTTGAGGTCGATAAAATTTAGAGTACTGGAATGTCGTCGGACGAACTCCACTAACTCTTCGCTCGTCGTTCTCATCCCTATAAGGGACACACCTTGTAAGTGTGGCCATGTGTGCGTGCCCAAGACTTTTGACAATGGCATATCAACCCAGTTGTGAACCACCTCATCTTCTGGCGTGTACTCATGGCCGTCTCTTTCGTTCTTCATGACAATTCTCATGTACTTCATTTCTGTAGCTGCAGCAAGGATTTCAGGTAGGTTACCCGACTCCAAGATGTGTCTCTGCTTCCCGGCGTTATGAACTACTAGCCGAATCTTGCGGAGATGTCGAAAGGCATTGCAGTAGTGCTGAAGGTCACATGGTGTGCAGAGAAAAGATGTGGGCAAAACACCCCAATTCTCAACAATCGCGTCGTGCCGATTCAGATTATGGCCTCCATATTGAATATCGAAATTTTCAATCTGCCTGCCGGAGATAGATACTGCCTTGCACATTATCTCAAAACCGTAATCAAACGGCTTACCGGCGTGTGGTCCTTCCTCGATCCGGAGGGGAACACCGAACGGACGCGCCGTGGATCCAGGATAGGACCTAAAAAATGGCGCAGTGCTCCGCCACTGATTCACTAGCACGACGCTGCGCACATTCGGCATCTCGGCTAGGGCAGCGGAGATGGTGGCCAAGTCGTATCCACTCTTGCGTGTCTTCTCTTGCTCTTGCAGGCGTGCGTTGTAGTAATCGAGGCAATCATAGGTTTCGTCTTTTTGCTGGAATTCCCCATAGTATAAACTCTGGTCTATCGGGTCTATGTATTCGGGGGTAACGATTGGATAGTGGAAGTAGACGCCGATGTGCACTACTTCACGAATAGCCAGACGAATAGTGGGGTGGGCAGAGATGGCGGAGAGGACCTCGAGGTCTTTGAGGTGAATAGACGCGTATACACGACGAAATAGGAGTTGGTTCGCAACTGGATGAAAAATCTCGGAGGCGAGGCGAGTTGACTTCATATCTCGTGTGCTGAGCTGCCCGAGGACCTCATACATGAGCTCTGCTGGTAGTCGTTCCATAGTGGCTCGACCTTATTTTATCGCGGTCGTGGTCTTAGGTAAATGTGGTCCTCACGGCAGTTGAGTTTTTTTCTGTTCGCCCGGAAGGCAACGGCTGATTAGGTCGGTTAGAGATTCTTTTTTAATTAATCACATCGACTGATGCTCCAAAATGGAAGAAATATGATGAATGTAATAAAGGAAAGTAGGGGATGAGATAAGACGATGGGAGTCTTGAATATTTAATAAACCAACCGTACATGTAGCTTAATATGACAAACGATATCAAACAATGACATTGCTACGACTATGGCCATTCTGCCTTTGAGACCTTAGATAAATAGGGTCTTAGCTTAAGAACAAAGGACCCCTTGTAGGAATCAACTTTCACTAGTCTTCATTTTGCATTGAGCTATCAATACTATTATTACGGTAGGAACTAAGCGATAAAGAAACAGCAATATTGTGTGAAGAGCTCAATCTAACTACCTAGATACCGAAGTGTTGATGAATACATACGGGGAGAGATCATCTTTGCTCCCGTCCCAACTCCTACTTCCAAATGCTTTCGTTCATAGAGGGACCGAGCGAGGTGCCGGCTTCGCCGGGGGTGACCTCCTACTTGCGAACATCAAGAACCTCTGCGAAGCACGTCTCCAGTGCCTTAGATCCTGATGCTATGTGAAGTATTCCATGTCAGGCCAGACTGGGTCGTCTGGAAACATCGATCGACATGCGACATACGAATGCATGGTGCTTGTGATTCCGTGCCAGCAATTCTCGATCTTGGTAGCGTAGACGTGGAGGTCCGAAGATATCAGAGAAGTCTTCGTCCTTTTTGTCTTCGGCGAATCTTTGAATTTCAATCGCTGATTTCGATCTCTGTAGATGTCGATCGGGGAGCGTTGATGGTCTCGCCGACGATTGTCTTCTGACGCTACCTGCGACGGGCGACTGCGTGGGTGCAAATATATGCCGTACTTCAACAAACTACATTTCACTGGATTTATTCGCAGAAAGTAGTCTGGCTCAACAATGTGGTGAGGGATTCGGGTACTCATTTCAGCTTCCGAGATCAAGTTACCAGATCTGTCCTCATAACTGAGGTTCTCTAAGGTCTTTGGGTAATAGTCCCTAAGCACGTCTTGTTCGTAGCCCCCTAAAGTTGTTGCTAGCCATTGATTCCCTTCCGCCACTCTGAGCCTCGGGCCTTGGGAAGTCTTTGTATGAAAAGGAAAGGGCTCGTTCGTTTCTGCTCGTACGGCCAGGAGTCACCATTTCCTTCTTCGTGTCCTCTGGGAACACCGGGACGCTCCGGATGTGCCGAATTGAATGTGGCTCCTTGCTCTGCTTGCGCTCAACGCGCAGCTGGCAACCGTCGAGTACGTATCCGGTCTATGAGGTAAGGAGGTTGCCCCTGCGACCACGCTTGTTGCCTCGAGGATGCCACTTCGTTCTGTCGTCGGCGGCATCAGAGTCATCATCGGCAGCCTCGTCAGTCTCCTCGGGAAACATCTCGGGATGGTTCTTCTCTATCTGGCCAAAGCCGACAGAAATGGAAAGGGGAAAGGCGCGAAGTCGTCATATGTAGCCATTTCTTGCTTGCTTGACGCAAGTGAAGGAGGCTCGGCCAATCCCTTTCGTCGCGGAGTATATCGAGGACAGCTAGCGTTGGCTAATGAAAGAGAGACAGAGGTTAGCATCTATAGATTGTTTCATATAGTAAGGGCTTGGCGATGAGAAAAGGGCAGAGAGATGAAGAGAGAAAAGAGAGCGAAGACTTACGAAACAGCTTGCTTCGTGGTTTCATAACCAAGAATGGCTTGGGCGATCGCCAGTATCTCGGGGTCCCATAAAGGCCTCATGCAATTGCAATACAATGTTCATAAAGTCAAAGCGTAATCATCACCACCAGGGGTTCAACTTTCCTGAATCCGCGCAAAACCCAATTCCAACGAGGGGAAAAAAGGTCTTTATGTCGTAATTCAATACGAGTCGAAAAGAGCGAGGTTCTCCTAGTAAGCTTCCTCGAATACCGATAAGCCATCCTCCTTAGATCTCTTTCGAGGGGGTCGATGATACTGACGATCGCCCGGCCATTATGGTGGTTGTGGGTGTGATACGAGGTCGTTCCACAGGCGCTCGTAAGGCCAGAATCCTTACCAACCTCTTCCTGGATTCCGCCCCCCCGAAAGTATTGTACGTTTAACGTCCCGTGGACACAAAGTAAACAAGCCTCAAACAAAATGAGTCTTTCCTCCGACTCCAAGTTTGTGCAATCTTGTCTCTCCAAGTCTCCGCCGCCAATGTGTAGAAGTGCAGAGACGGTAAGGAATGCCATCGGGGTGGTAGAGATGATTGAGTTAGGGCGATCGTCAGTATCTCGGGGTCCCGTAAGGGGTCGATGATACTGACGATCTTATTCCCTACCACCACCGACGCCGCACCTGCCAACGCCATCCCACCCAGCCTTCCACCCCCTTATCCCCCTCCCGAGGTTCCCTTCCGCCCTCCCTCCCTCGGGAACCTCGGCATCATCTCCTTCAGCGGCGGTGGACAACACTGAGGTGCTGTTTCAAAGTGATGTGGTGTTGGCGGCCGCAATCGGGGCATGCGTGGTTGGCCGGGGCTAGGTTGGCTAGAGCCGGATTGGTTGGAGCCACGGCGGCTGGGCCTGCCGGTATCTAAAGCTCACGTCAGTACTATTACTAGCACATAATCTTAACTCCACATACCTGCAGCGGCTAGAGACTCTGGGAGATCCCCCATAACATCCAGGGCTCCCCGAGCGTGCCTCGGGTAGGGCTAGTCGAGAACGGTGTTCATTATCACCGTCTAATCAATAGGTGCGGTTATGGCGGAGATCCAAACCCCTATGACCTACGCGTCCTCGACCTGCTCATCCTCTACGTCGGGATCGTCCATGTCGTCTGGCTGCGTTTGCTCGGTGGGAGTCTCCTGCTGGCGGGGCTGTGTGGATTGCTTCGAGCTTTGCTGAAGAGGTAGCTCGGTCGATGGTCGGCTAGCGAAGATATCTCCCTTGGAGGCTGCTTCGCGCCTCTTCTGTTCCCCTTTTTTCTTGACGACCTCCTTCCTCTAGTTGAAGTCGGCCAGGGAGGTCTCCTAGACACGCTGCCGGGTCTTGTATGCGTCTGCTTCCTTCGATGGTGTAGGGGACAATAACGAAGTGGTCCGCCCAGATGTGGCGACCAGTATCCTTTGCCGCTGTGCGCGCCTAGCGAACACGCAGTAGGGCGGCCGGCAAGGAGGCCAGGGGCTGTGGTGCTCTGAAGAGCCGAGAGGGGGTCATCTGTTCCTCGTATGGGTTCAGTCTGGCCACGTAGACTTTCTCGGAGATCTCTCAATGCTAACAGCAGTGTCGGGCGAGCATCAGTGCGTGCTCCGCTTTGGCCTAGAAGACCACGAAGTTGGCGGTGGTTCGGTGGTCCTCGAACAAGGTCTTCGCCTCGTTCCACTCCTCCCATGCGTCTTCGAAGGTAGTCGACAGGACCAAGACCTCGAGACCTCGCACTCCCTCTCGGATAAGCATTGCGTCATTCACGATTGCTTAGGCAAGTAAGAATCACAAGAATTATTGCTGGTGTAAGAATGAAGTAGGTTGGAGAGTATCTTTGGTGAGAATGCGGTAGGGTTGAGAAGTTATCTCGAAACACATGCTGATCACAGGAAAAGTCGCCGGGGACCAGTGAAGGTACCCATCGAGTTGTCGTTGGAGCTTGGACGCCGATGAGCGGCGGTGTGTACTGCAATACGTGTTCCGACCCGATGACGCGAGAATGTCTTAGATGGGTCGAGGTCGATGTGGACAGAGCCCGGGATATCGTGTCGAGGATGGCGGAGACGACGAGGGCGAAGATGAGCACCGAGGACGACGAAGAAGGCGAAGACGACGGAGAAGGCGAAGACGACGAAGAAGACGGAGAAGGCGAAGACGACGAAGAAGACGGAGAAGGCGAAGACGACGAAGAAGACGGAGAAGGCGAAGACGACGA
>JAOXNQ010000007.1:2068652-2082490 GCA_028571165.1 Hypoxylon perforatum
AGAAGACGGGAGCGACGAAGAAGACGGGAGCGACGAAGAATACGAGGGCGACGAAGAAGGCGAGGACGAAAGAAGACGAGGACGACGAAAAAGGTGAACCTTACAATGGATCTACCTTGTTTGCTTCACTGGGTAAGTTGAAGTAGGTAGGTAGGTGTGAACGAGTGATCACCACATGTCATGCTGCGAAACCTAGCCCAATAGGCGGCAATGGTTCCTCGGAATCCGGACTGCACTTAGGCTTGTGGACCCTGTGTACTCGTTCCCATATCGGCGAACATACACCTCTATTTCCACATGCTCAAAAGACCACAACATCCATGAATATCCTGCTGGCTTAATGGATCCAGTGTCCAGGTCAAGCTCTGCCTTCGCAAACGGTATTTCATCATGGGGCGGTGTTCGTAACCACCATGCCCAGATGTGGTTGGTGGGACCGCGATGACCATGGGTTTTGCCTCGGATGTCGAGAAGGACAAGGAGGCGTTCCAAGTTCTTTACGAGCAGAAGAGGCATGGAACTCGCCCGCTGCGATCTTGTCCTTGTGCTGCGACTGAAGGACGGGTCGAGTGTCGTTACAGTAGATCTCGAAGGCATTGCTCGGGCGCTTGGGACGCTTAGTCAGACCATTGGCTAGGCTGCTATCATGGTCTCTCTGCTGCGAGTCCATCTGTGAGTGCGAGAACGCATCGGAACTTAGCGACAGCGTGTTATCGTTGGATGAATTCCGTTGCCTAAGAACTCCATCCATCCCGCAAGTGCCCTTTGGCAAAAGGCGGGTGCTCCTTGAGAAAAGATGCGTATTCTTAAGAAAGGCGAGTGTTCCTTGGGAAGAGACGCGTATTTCTATGAAGAAGCGAGTGCCCATAAAGGGCATCGCTGTGTACTGCAGTGCGTGTGGTTCCTGTGCTTCCGACTTTGAGCCACTGGTTTGGAAGAGGCTGTCCATTCCCAGGGCGATCACCAGTATCTCGGGTTCCAAATGGGTCGATGATACTGGCGATCTTGTCTTGTCAGTCGTAAAGCGTGCCGTAGGAGATCTCGTGCGTTCGGTTCACCATGATGGACTTTACATGGATTCTCTTGGCAACGTTCCACGTGGTGACTCCGGTGTGGACCGGGTTATCGAAGCGCCGGTCATTCGCGTGGGTCAGGGGAAGGAGTCGATCTCGGAGGACAGAAAGATACGTCCGGGGATAAGTGGTGAATCCAAAAGGGGGCATTACACAATGCCTAGTCGGCACGGATATCGGTGCCGATAGAACTTGAGGACGAGGCGAGGCCTCGGAGCACTAACGGGCAAAGCCTTCGTGTGTTTATACTCCAGAACCGTAGAATCTTCTCCGCATGTTGCTATAATGCCGGACGGATATGGTCGTCTCACGCCATATATCATGGTCTAGCAGGCATTCGAATGTTTCAAGGCGATGCTGGCTCAAAGCTAGACCGAGTCGGAGGTAGGCGTGGCGCTCGTTTTGAAGTGGGTTGATCGCGATTGTGTCTTATATCGATCAGCCATAGTCGGGAGTGTGGTTCCTAATAGAAAGTCAATTAGCTGGATGATCATGAAAATGTATTCTATTTATTAAGAAGAATATTTCAAGAGAGTATTACTTACGAAGATGCCACACGGAAAACCCACCAGGCATTCACTTCTTCGTGTAGCCGGAGCTGGGGCCGGCCGCGGGCTGCGTTGGCGTTGATGGCGATGGCGATGGTGATGGTGATGGCATTATCAGTGTGGGGCTTCGTGTGGACTATGGCTTGGTCCTTTCGATCGATGGAATGGCTGGTGTAGTGGGTGGTAGGTAAATATAGTCTTGACAGCCTGCTGGCGATAGATAGTCGCAATGATCTGTCACATTGGTGGTTTCTTGACCTATATAAAGTCGATTAGCAGGATGTCCACTAAGGCACCTTCTATGGAAGGACATACCCCTATGTGCTTGCCGTTCGTCGTGTGTCTTGTGGTATAACGGTTACGTTTGAACGACCGATATAGTGCACCGAGTCGAACGTGACGGGTTCGACCCAGGTCGAGGGCGGCAGCAGGTAGATTTTCGGGGCTGCTGGAGCAGTTTAACGTCTTGCTCAGGACGATTAGTTCACACAAGTCACAAAGAGATACAAGTATAGGAAGCATGGAAATTGTATTGTGTACTATTTCTCGCTCCCGTCTTCTTCGTCGTCTTCGCCTTCTCCGTCGTCTTCGCCTTCTCCGTCGTCTTCGCCTTCTCCGTCGTCTTCGCCTTCTCCGTCGTCTTTTCCTACAAACAAGTCCCATCTTTCCGAACCAACTGGACCTTCGAGGCCTTTCCAATACCTCGGGTGATAGGCAGTGCCTGTACACCAGAGGTCGTTCAACCTCTCTTGATCCTCCCTTAAAGTAAAGCACTTTCCTTTCCTCTTCTAATCGGATGGTGGTACAATAGAAGTAGGGTTTGGCTGTGCCGACGGGGATAGAACCTTCAGTGCGGTTCTCGAGGTGAAAACGGTCATTTTGGACCGGGAAACATCTACCACCAAACTACTCCTCTTTCGCCTCCTCTTTCGCCTCCTCTTTCGCCTCCTCTTCCACGGAAGCGCTCGAGTTATCCGCCTAGTTCTGACAGAACTGGTGGTCCATTTCCTCCAGCTGTGCGACAGCGCTGATCGGAATGGGCGAGATGGAGTCGCCCTCGATGAAGAGCGCGGTGGGGTGAGCCGCTCGGAAGTCCGCTCCGATCCGGGCGGCGTCCTTCATCAGAGACGCCAGGGCGGCATCGACCTCGTGATGTAATAGTGAGCCATTTCTTTCAACGGCTCTCCGGTTTTGCGGGCCTCAGCTAGCGTTACCACCGAAGCGGTGCCACTGTCTGAGGCAGAGGCAGCTCGAAGTTGCCGTCGCACTAATGCTAGCTCGTTCTCCAACGCCCTCTCTTGGGTTCGCACGAACCCTTGGCTTGTGGATTCTCCTGCCTGCTCTGCGATGGCGAGCTGTTGGCCCTGTCTCCAATCTGGCTAAAGCCGATAGAAATGGAAAGGGGAAAGGCGTGAAGTCGTCATATGTAGCGATAGAGCTCGCTTTCGTGCTTTCTCCTTAGCTTCCTGGTTCTTCTAGGAGGTGAAATTAAACGAGTGTGTAGGTGATTGGGAATTTAACGAGTGGAAAAGGTGGTGGTCCGGTATATTCCGGGCGAAAAGTATGAGGGACTGAGCGAGTGTGTCGCTTCAGAAAGAAGCTCCAAAATATGATAGTTCCGCGGAATCACCCAATGCCTCCAAGGCCTCCAAGGCCTCATGGCAGGTAATTCAACCTGTCCTGACGAGGGGAAGTCCAAAAAGACCGGCGGGGTATCGCGCTTTGATCCAGGCTGAGATGAGTCCATCAATTTTCGTCGGTCTTCTTCCGACTTGCAGGTGTAGGCGACCTCGCTATCGCCAAATGCCCGCCCGGACCCGATACCACACAGCAAGCTCAGAACTTCCTCTGGGTCCGGGCAGACCAACCTCCATCGCGTTTCGTGCGTCTTGGTCATTCTACCCATTGACCAGCTGAGCTCAAGGCCAACCAGCTGAGTTCCCGGTACCGGTTCTTCTCTTCCTGCTCCCAGAGCTCCTTCTTGCAGCGCAAGACCTGTTGTGTCACGAGACCCATCGACTTATCGTTGCTCTCGGTGCAGAGTTCGGGCCCTGATGGCTCTCACGTAGGCATTTCTTCATTGCCTCCGTGTTCTTGTCATCGGTGACGCGCTTCAGCATTATAGGCCACGCGATGCGTAAAAGCCGCCGGTGCAGCCAGCTCCGCCAGTGTAGGCACAGGTTCGGGAGTCGAGGCCCAAGCTGCCCTTAAAGGCGCGAGCCCCCGACCCCGACCCTGTGAGCTGTAGAGCTGCCAATCTTTGCCAGATGGGCAGCGCGCCCTCTTTGTTATCGCACATGGGCAGCGCACCCTCTTTGAGGCGGCAAATAGGCCGCGAAGCTAAGTGACCTGCTCCGTTGCCGCCCATGGGTCAGGGCGCCCTCTTTGCTGCCGCCCATGGGCAGCGCGCCCTTTTTGTTGTCGCATATGGGCAGCGCATCCTCTTTGCGGCAGTAAATAGGCCGCGAAGCTAAATGGCCCGTTCCGTTGCCGTAGGGTCCCGCTTTCCACAGGCTCTGGTGTCGGGAGCTCAGCTCAGCTACCCTTAAAGGCGCGAACCCCCGACCCCGACCCAGTAAGCCGTGGGACAGGCCCATGGACAGTTGACTTGTCTTTCACCGTGAAGGCTACTCGAACACACCCCAGCGATACATTGCTGGGCTGTGTGCCGGGGGTAACACGGCATAATAACCATGAAACCCCCTGGCCAAGTCCTGGCGGCAGCATCATCCATCCAATCGTGAGTGGGCGGGTGGATAACCTCCATGAGGTTGAGTCGGTAGAGAGCCCCGGGGTGGGTGTTGCTTCCTCCAATGCTGGCGAGGAGTCTGTTGACGTCCGGAGCGCCTCCGGCCAGCTGTCCAGGAATAGGACCCGAGGGGCCGCCAGTGCGTGCAGCTGTTGCCTCGAGCCTCACGCACTCGCCGCGCTGGCTGAGGTCGGCTCCGATGGGCGGGAGGGGCGCCTGAGGCCAGGCCTGCAGGGCAAGGGGGTTCGGTGCCGTGTGCTGGGCGGGGAGCTGGCCGTTCGTGTTAGTGGCCGTCGGGGCCGGCAGGGGCAGGGCTGCCTTGCCCGGCCCAGTATGGGAGAGACGGGAGAGAAGGATCAAAAGCTCCAGCGGGATGCTCGTTGGCAGGTGCGACAGCCGTATTCGCAAGAGTAGGACCGCCAGATTGCACGGCAAGACCGCTAGGATTACCAATGCTTCCAAGCTCGCCGTTTCCTCCTCCATAGTCGGGAATGGGGCCAAGATAGGGGCCGCGTTGTCGCCGTCAACGGGATTGTCATAGGCGCGGCAGCGGGAGCGGAAGCCAGCGAGCCTCATACCGCGAGGGTAGGTAGCCGTCCCGATGCAGGGGGCAAAGGAACAACCCTGTAGCCAGCCAGGAGGGTTGCGGGTCTAGGCATCGTGTGTGGCCACCGCGCCTCCCTTCCGACTGGCTCTGCATCAGGGTCGGCGCCAGCCACCATCTCGTCTCCGTCTCGATTTGCCGTCCGAGTCGCCGCAGAATAGGCCCGGGAAACAGGTCGAATAGGTCTTCGTATTTTTTTTTCTTTTTTTTTTCGTTCAGCAGGTAGGGGTAGGGACGCGGCGTCTGCTGGAGTAGTTTAACGTCTTACTCAGGACGGAAGGTGGGCATTCGTTTGGGAAGGCTACCTATCATCAGGTTAGATCTTGGGTGAGAACTGAGAAGAGTCGTCATACTTACGAGCAAAGCTCAGTCGAGCTCATCCTCGTCGGATTCATCGACGTCATACCAATCGCCTTCATTGTCAGACCCATCTTGGTCACCCCCGTCATCGGCTTCTTCATCAGATTCACTCTCAACTTGAGTCCACTTTTCCATGAGATCTTCCACTTGGGGGATGATATCGTTGATCAACTCTCGTCTCACTTCCTGTTTCGTATTGCCGCGGTTCAGATGCTTGATGCAGGCATCTAGACAGCTCTGCAGTGCTTCAATGGCGTTGGTTTGGTCTCCATTTGAGAAGTAGAACTGCGCCAACTGCTTCAACGCTTTGATACGCCCGAAGCGCACGAACGAGACGAACTTCTCAGACGAGCACTTGGTCAAGTCTGTGTATGGCAAGCTGTGGTTAAGAGCACTCTCAAGTGCCTTGATGGCATCCGGAAGTCGGCCCATATCAACATAGCAATCGGCAAGCGATTGCCAGAGACCCACCCTAGCTCGGTTGAGCTTCAAAGCCCGGTGATAGTATTGGACAGCATTTGCACAATTTGCTTGGTGGTCACACAGGCACTTCCCGATCGCGACTAGCGCCCTGTCATCGTGTGGGTCTATCTCGAGCGCTCGGTGCCAGCTTGCAAGGGCAGCCGAGTAGTTCTTCAGGGAGTAATACTCGCGGCCCAGTAAGGTCCAAGCGCCAGAGTAGCCACGATCGAGAGTCACGGCTTTGCGGAAGTACTTGATTGCATCTTCACGTCGCCCTTCGAGTGAACGGTAGTTACTAACTACCAAGCACGTCTCCGGGCGGGACCGGTCAGAACATCCCTTTACGAGAAGGGAAGCCGTTTCTGTCTTCCTCATCTCCCAGAGAAGGTTCGAGTGTTGTTCCACAAAGTCTAAACTTTTGGGGTTCTCAACTCTCATGTGCCAGTAGAGCGAGTTGGCATTCTCGTATTCTATGCGGTTGTTAGAGTATATCATCATAATTGACCTTAGGATGTACTTACCCCTGAGCCGATAGAGCGTCAAGGCCCTCTGTGCCGAAAAGAAGTGATTACCCGGGAAGTCCATCTGGAGGGCGGCAAGGTCTCGAAGGAAAGAGGTAGATAAGTCGTGGAGCTTGTGTCGGCAGTATAGTAGAAAGATTCCGGCCATGTAATGCTGGAATATGGGCCGATGCTCGGACTGGAGGTCATCGAACTTGATATAGGGGTTATTTACTTTTCATCCCATGTAAAAAGTGGGGCCATACCTCTTTCTTGCTCACGATCAAACGGCTCAGTTCAAGCCAGGCACCCCAGTTCCAAGGGTTACGCTCAACACTGAGAAGGAGCCATGTTTTGGACAGATCTTTGTTGGCCTCCCAGGCGTAGATCATTCCGTACCTATAGTCAAGATTAGCAGTGTTCTTTGCAAAAAGGGATAGGAGCTCAGTACAAGTATTCCAGGTATCCGTCTCCACTTCGGGTTCGGGTCTTGGGGTCGTTCTCCAGTGCCCGAAACCAGATACTCAAGACTCGCTTGACGTGAACCATCTGCTTGTTCACAACCGCTCTAGAGTCCGACGGACCTAGGGGCTCTCCCACCTCCACAATCTTCTGCTTCTCCCCAGCCATGAACAGCCCGTATAAAGCAAGAAATAAGGCCTTCTGACTAATGCCTCTAGAGATGAGCGACTCGAAGCTGCGACTATCGAGTGTAGCACCAGGAGGAAGAGGTATATCTGCTCCGACATTGCCCGGCGGCAGAAAGACACCCACACAGCGCAGGAACTCGCGATGGT
This sequence comes from Hypoxylon perforatum, assembly GCA_028571165.1. Classification (NCBI taxonomy): domain Eukaryota; kingdom Fungi; phylum Ascomycota; class Sordariomycetes; order Xylariales; family Hypoxylaceae; genus Hypoxylon; species Hypoxylon perforatum. Next base: position 2,075,746 of record JAOXNQ010000007.1, read on the forward strand.
CGAAGAAGGACTTTGCTAGGATGAACTTGTTCGTTTCCTTGGTCTCTAAGTCCTGATCGAGACTGTGTGTCTGCTGAGTCGGGCTGAAGAGTAGGTTGCTGAAGTGGGTGTCCTCGGTAGTGGCCTGTTCAGACAGCGAGTTAAGCATGTCCGAGGACCTGTGCTTTTCGTTAGAATCAACTTATGTATATGTGTGTGTCTGTGCGTGTATACGAAAGAATGAATGATGAAGAGATATATGTGCAAGTGTATGGATAGTTTGATATATGGGTAGATATATAAATAAGTATGTAAGCGTATAGGTGTATAAGTGCAAGTAAGTGCGTAAGGGTAAGTGTATGAGTGTATGGATGTATTGGTGTATGGATGGGACCATGTATAGGTGCGCCGTTGCCGTCCCCACAGGTGGGGCAGTGGGATGACGGAGACGACAAGGGCGAAGAAGACGAGCACCGAGGACGACGAAGAAGGCGAAGACGACGGAGAAGACGGAGAAGGCGAAGACGACGAAGAAGGCGATAACGACGAAGAAGACGGGGGCGACGAAGAAGACGGGGGCGACGAAGAAGACGAGGACGAAAGAAGGCGCGGATCACGGGAAGGAAAGTGGAAGGTATGTAAGGATACAGGTGTAAAGTTAAAGGTAAAGGTGTAGGTGTAGGCGTAGATGGGTAAGGGTATTGGGTAGTTGGTGAATGTGAATGGGTGAATAGGTTGGTAGATTGGTAGGCTGGTAGACAAATCGAAAGTAGACAAATAGGAAGGTTTTCTTACCATTTGAAAGTCTGGTGCAGACATCTCTCCGAACATTCGGTCGCAACTCGCTGCAAAGCGTACTAGAGCTTGTTAGGGGAGAGTTTGGGGGTAGTCATTGTGTTGGTTTGATATTTGTTGCTGTCGCAACAAGGGCTAGAGTGGTGTAGAGGAATGTGACAAAGTTGAAAGGATAGTTTGATTGACAGCAACAGTTAAGATAAGTGTAGAGCCAAGGTTATCCAGAGCGAAATTGCAAAGGAAGGCTACCAAACTTGTACAGACAAAGGTTTGTAAGAGGGTTCGTAGGTATTGCTCAGCTGGTGGACAGGAGTAATCTCTGGAATCCAACGGAAGAAAGTCATAGGAGCGATGAAGGTATAGCAGTGTTGTGATGGCTAAGCAGTGTTGTGAAGAGAGAGTTATGCGATAGTGAAGCTGACTTACCAATAGAGTAGCTTTGTTAGACATCTGCAGAGTATTTTGATGAGCTTCGAGATGCTCAGCGACAGTAGCTGGGGGAAAAGAGTGTGATAGAGGAGTGTAGTAGAGAAGGAGGGCAGTGAAGACGAGTGTAGGGAAAGAGTACGCGATGTAGGTAGGGAAAGACTCCGCGACTTAGGGAAAGAATCGCGATGTAGGAAGAGAATCACGATGTAGGAAAAGAATCGCGATGTAGGGAAAGAGGACGCGGTGTAGGTAGGGAAAGACTCCGCGATTGAGGGAAAGAGTACGCGATATAAGGAAAGGATCGCGATGTAGGAGAATAATCGCGATATAGTGAAAGAAGACGGGGTGTAGGGAAAGAGTGCACGATGTAGGAGAAGGGAAGAAGTGTGGAATAGAAGGGGTTTGGGAGTCGGACGTTGTGGGAAGAAGAGTGAAAAGGTGAGAGATTGTGCGCCAGCTGGGCAGTCTCAAATAGATTCCAAGTGGGAGAATAAAATGGCGCTAATTGTGTACGCCGCCTTGACTTGTCGCCTGTATCTCTGGCCGGTGTGGTATTGTTGGCAGAATAAGGGGCTAGCGCCGACGTTGCTAGACAACGCCGCAGGCGGTCAAGATGTGCAGCCAGTAAAATGCCGTTTGGTCGTTTTAGTATCCAAACTTTCACAGTGGTAGCTACCAAATCGGCTACAAATGTACAGATTGCTGGAATATTTTCGGTACATCGAAACATCTACAATTGTGCCGACGCGTCTAGTGCCGCGGGGTTCGATGCCCAGGTGGGCAAAACAACACGAAAGGACGCTAATTTCGATTCACTGTGTTTTAGCGAGATCAATACGTTGCCCCAGAAGGGAAATAACGAACCAAAATTTCTGATTCTATTATTTTCTCGCTAAGGCGGCGAAGTTTAGGTCGCCCAAGTATTTCGGTATGTGCTACAGCAGCACTTACATCTCCAGTTACAACCACTCAGCCATTTTTTTACGTAGAAACTTCCAATTTCTTCCCCGTAATGCTCCAAGTATATACTTCAATCAAATAAATATCTAGAATCAACTATCCCTCTAGATGTGCAGGTGTGTTAAGCTATTGTCTTTTAGGGAGACGTTAAATACCCCTTTTTTACATTCAGAGCCGCATGCACGGACCACCCGGCCCCCCATTGCCCGATTGCCCCCAATTTCACGGAGCGATCCGACACGTGGTACCTATTTTGGGGGGTCCCAATTAAGGTGTGTGATCCAATAATAGAAAACCTTATCCCCTGTACTGCTTGACATCATGCAGGGTTCGAGAGGGCCCCTGAAAGTCCCACGATGACGGCATCCAGCCCTGCAAGCCTTGATTGTTTCAGATTCGTGCGCATTCCTATTTTCATGGCTGTGGAATATTCTTCTTGTACTATTAAACATAACCTACCACGATCCTCTTTGTCCGCGGGCTCTTGGCTTACCTATTTCAAGTCATCTCCAAGTAGCTAAGTTATGTACCACCATAAGAATAAGTAGATGAATAGAAAGCACGCAGTTGGAAAAAGGTGCATGAGAGGGCATTCGGGCAACGTATCCGTGTCGTTATTTAACCATTCTGTGAACGCTCATTTTTAACTTCCAATTTCTGAAGGATCGGCACTCTCAGCCTAACCGCCCCTGGCATCTATTCAGGAACCAACAGCCCCCAAAGGCCAGATAGCATCCTTACACGTCGTGAGATGGATTCAAGAAGGGCTAGATTGACGTCAACTCATCCTCAAAACGTACACACTTTAAACCCATAATCCTAACAGGATCATCAAGTCTAAAATGATGGCGTTCATCCGATGCGTCGTCCAATCAGCTGTTGCGATGATTCCGAGATCACGGCCAATAAGTGTACATGTTCCTGGATTATAGGAAGTAGCATCGTATATTCCATGTGCTGTAGCTGACTGTGCCGTACGCTATCGTGAAACATCTCTGCGCTGTTAACAGGTCTTGGGCACCTGATGTCGTGAGAATCCTCCGGCTCCCAGGCTGATTGACGTAGGGTCAGTCGTAGAGGGATCGTAGGGGAATATATAAGATACTGTCCTGTGATCCTCGTCTTTTCTTTCCATCTATTGCCCACTGAATAACTTCAAGACACTTGCGCTCTAGGTTTATATATTGTGTTGATCACATCCGCAGAAGCTTCGTGCTTTTCTAACCTTATTATCCCACATTCCTTAAAGTTAACTTACCAGCTTCTACTTACTATATATACTATACATACATCAAATCATGTTACGGCCCAGTCTTACCCTCTTCTCCCTCCTCCTAGCCACCGCCGCAGCCCTACCTACCGGCACCTTCTCGAGCCAGCATGCGAACCACCTAGAGATGCGAGGTAACTGCGCGACACAAGCCGAGAAAGTGTCGGGCAGTTCAGACACGGACGGGCGCGGCGTTCAACTTAAGAACGGGGACAGCCAATCGCGCAGCTTCTTCGTGTACGCGAACAGCTGCGACTACATCCCCTTGAAATACACGACCCTAAGCGCGGGCCAAAGCGCCTTCATCTCACTACCCGACGGTTTCCAGGGCCGCATCGTGCGCGGCACCACCGACGTCAATCTAGATGGGCAGCCGCACACGCTGGGCACGTGGTTAGAGATCGGATTCGATAGCAATGGGTCTGGAAAGGGGTACGCAGACGTATCGTTGATCCGAGGCTGCGACGGCGCCGTCTCTGTGTCGGCTCTAGACGGTACAGGAGCCGCTACCGGGTTTTCCCAGAACGTGCTGAGCGGCGCGCCCGCCGATGCACTCGATGCTAAGGACTCTGGGGCCAAAGTCATCAAGGCCACTGAGGGCTTACTATCGGCCATCGTCAACGTGTCGCGCGACTACTTGGCGAATCTGCTTGGTTATGACAAGGCGTACATTGACGACTACCACGGCAACCCTGTCATCTCCTCTTCGAACCAACGCTTCAGCGCTACTTTCTACGCCGGCAAGCCGTAATGGTCGCCCATGGTCGGGCCTGCCGTATCACATCAATTAACCATCTTGTCACCTTATCTATGTACCAACACTGTACTCATTTCATATTTCATTTTAGCGTGGCGTCTAGGTTGAAAAACGTATACCAGGAATTGCATAGAGTATGAGTCATGGATTGTATGAATTTCTCTGAGGATTTTTGGAATTTTCGGGGTGTTTCTAGGGTGTGTATCCTCTGGTGGAGTAGGGCAAAAGGGCAAAAAATGGAAGCGAGACCAATCAGCGTCCAAGCTGACTGGGCACACAAGCAAAAGAAGATGTCTTGCGGTGAGTGTGGATCGAACACACGGCCTTCAGATTGATGAATGAAACTCCTGAAGTTGGACTTCAGTCTGACGCTCTCCCAGCTGAGCTATCCCCGCCGTCGTTGAAGTCCGTACCCTTAGGACCGGCTATAGAGGACGACTCGGCACAATCTCGGGTGTGGATTCCCAGTCTATCACACAAAGGACACATCCACTTTAGACCTAATGCTAGAAAAGCAAGGTACCTTAGTGTTTGCTTTCACCATATTGTTATCTTCATAGTTTAGATCTTAGAAGTTATCTGTATTATAAAATTAACAATTATCCCTTATTCGCTGTCACCTCAATCTCTTGCGTGCGTGTCATTTTAAAGCTGGAAATGATTTCCAGTGCAGCACTTCGTAGAAATGTTATCTATCTCTTTGCTGTCAGCTAACTTATAATTGTGCTCTTGGAAAACCACGAACGAACTCCTAGCAGGACTACATCAATTACTAGCCAGGTATGGATTGTCTATTAGTTTCTAATGAAGAACATTTGTTAGAAGTCTAACGTAATAAGCAATCCCACCATCTTAACTATCATATATCATTATACCCAATGCACGTCTTCGACCTCCCTCCGGTGGCAGTCGCGGCCGCAACCGCCTGTGCCCAGACCCAAGCGCGCCCCGCCTCTCCGGTGTAAAGCCCGCCAAATTCATCGCTACTTCCCGTCTCCCTCAGCCAGCCTGCCCTTTCCATCTCCGATGTGCTCATGAACGCTAAGAAATGGTTAAACCTTGCTTGCTCCTCCTCGTCCCCGCCGCCAAACACAAGAGCATTCCCCGCAATCCCATGACACAGACAGGGTGCCTTCGTCAGCAGCCCGCGCCTCCACGTGTCCTCCTTGGCGGCGTTCACGGCCTCCTCGATCCGCGGTTGCAGGTCCGGCCACAGCGGCGCCAGCGCCGCGAACGAGAGCGCGAAGCCCGGGCTCCTGTGGCAGAACTGGACGAGGCGGTCCGGAGTTTTGGAGCTTACGGAGGATGGGAAGTTGCCGCTGGGTTGCTGCATGTTGAGCAGGTCGCGCAGCACGGGCTGCAACTGGGGTGCAACGGATGATCGCGATAGCATGATCTGGTAGATGATGCCTACAGTGCCGTGGGTGGCGCCCAAGTACGGTTTGCCGTGCCAGGTCCACGGCTGCGGGGCGGCCACGAGACGATCTACGGTTTTCTCGATGGTGGCGTTGATGAGGGCGGCCGTGCCGGATGTGGGGTCCTCCTTGTCGGTGAGAGTCCGACATAGGCGTAATATGTAGAGGTAGCCGGCGCGGCCGTATAGCCATTCGTTGGATTCCTCTTTGCTCTCGGCGTTGATCGCAGGCTCGAAGGAGCAGATCTGTCTTGCCAGGCTTGTGTCCTGCTGCATGACGGCGGTCAGCGCTTTGTGGGCGAGAGTCTCATTCGCGATGCCACAGTGAGTCGGGTTCGGGGCCTTCTTCTTAAGGCGAGCGCTTAGAGTGAGATATGATTCGGCCCATTCGAAGAGCGATTGCTGCTTGAATTCCAAGTTCGGGAATATCTGAAAAAGCCGGTAGAATAGGTATGCGATTGAAGTTGGACCATTATAAAAGCCGTGATACGTCCATACCGTAGAGCACGTGTGAACCGGAGGGTTACGAGTGGTGATTCGCTCGAGGCTATCCAGCAGTTCTTGGTTTGCATTCACAGTCCGAAGAGGTTCTGAAGGGTTGACAAGGAAGAGGCCGGAGTTCCCCATTTGGACGAACTTTGAAAACTACTGATGAAAAGTACCTAGATGTATCTTGATTCGCCGTCTATATAGATTTTGATACCTAGCGACAAAGTCTTAGCTTGCTTTCCATCTGGTATAGAAAGATAAAAATTAAATTTAATTCTTTATCGAAATGGTATTGAAATAATATATTTGATATTAGCAAGATGACGTTATACCTGAGTTTTAATTTAAGATATTATATCGAAATTTTTTTTTAAAAAGTTTATTTCGTTTTATATATTCGAATTAAAATTTTTTTTATAATTTTTAATTAAATTTTATAAATTTTTTTTTTTTTTTTTTTTTTATAAATAATTAAATTAAAAAAAAAATATATTTTAATAAAATTATATTATTTAATTTATATTAATAAATAATATTTAAATATTTATAATTTTATTAATAATTTTATTTAATATTATAATAAATTTTTAATAAAATAATATATTATATAATTTTAATATTTAAATTAATTTATTTTTATATATAATATAAT